>WEIT01005666.1:112930-172554 GCA_013389985.1 Dryoscopus gambensis
CTTGAGAATGAGCTATCAGAAAATACCTGGAGCTGAAATTGCATACCAAGCACCTTGGTAGAAGAAGGTACGATCAAAGGGAACCTGGCAAGACTGAATACTGAGTAGACATGGGAGTTGGGGTGTCAGTGTATTGAGGAGGGACGAGTGGGGCTCTGTACAGTGCATTTCATCCAAGAAATCAACTGTCTCTCCCAGAATTCCAGTTTTTCTTTCTTCATCACAGGATTAAGTGTATTTTACTCTTTGTGAAGGCCTGGATTTATCATAATGTAAAAATGGTGCTCATTGATCCTACCAGGTAATACAGGGTCTAGATACCAAAAGCTGCCCCTCGCCTGACACAGGTACTCTTCTACTCTCACATTCCATCTCATAGGCAAACCCCAGAAAACTGCTGCAGTGAAGCCCCGTGATTTTTAATCTCAAAGCTTGAACTATGTGTTGGTGCCTGATGCCAAGCACAGAAGCTGGTAACATCTACTCAGCTTCAGACAGCTCTGTCTTTGCTGACTTTTGAAATCCTTTTCTTTCCGCAGTTTCCCAAATCCCTCCTCCAGGCAATTCTTTCAACCAGCTTTCCAATGCTGATTTCACTGTTGACTTTCCTCCTTGCTCTCTGAGACTGCAACTTGTCAGAACAAAAATCACATCTAAGCTGCTTATACAAATAACAAAGCAGAACAGACAAGATATTCATATCACCAAAAGGTAACTCTTAATCAGACCTCTGGAATTTTTTATGGAAAAATCTGCCCCTCCCTTCCACAGATGAAGTGCCTCAGCTTCCAAAGATTGCCCCTTTGTATCTTTTTCTGTCTAACTGAAATTATAAGTTATCCACCAGTAAAATGACCAAAATGAGGAAAAAACACCTCTAATCATTTCAATTCCATTTTACAGTTAATATTCATAATAATGTAGAGAAGAAAATAGTTAAAAATAATTAAAAGACTGAGGCCTACATAATTCTCTATCTTACTTAGATACATATTTTCATGCGAATTCCTCCTTTTGTTCTCTCCAAATTTTTCAAGACACTGATTAGACCCATTGATAATCAACTGCTTTCCATCCTTTCCTTCCTCTCCCCCAAATACCCATATATCTCCTATCCAATCTTTTGCAATGTTCAACCCAAATAATGTATCTAATTTGGATCAGGAGACCCTCTTTATACAGAATTCACTGTCTCTACTGTGTCAAATGCATTTCTCAGTAATAAATAAATAATGCTAAGGTTTAGTTCAAGGTATAGTGGTGCTAGTAAAAACCCATCCCACTTTCCAAAAAAGGAGCTTCCTGAAGCCTGCACAGTCAGGTAGTGGGGTTTGGTCACAGTTGAAGTATCTGCATCAACCTTGATGGACACTTCCATATTTCATTCACTTAATCATAACCATGTCCTCAGCGAAAAGCAAATCCACCAGATAGGAGCCAGCTAGTTTGTCTGGCTCACAATTAGCATTCTGCTGGTATGTCATGAGACCCCAAAGCCCATCTGACTGAATGGAAATGCAGGTCACACTGTGCTTCTATTCTTCATTCAACAAGCAGAGCTCGAAGTCCTGTGCCAAGATCACTGATTGCAAACTCCTAAGTTTATCTTAAGAGAACCAAAACAGGCATGGTGAACAAATCCAAAACAGGCTTTGATAGTAGTTTCAAAAAATCCCTCCAAAACAACCCAAACCAAGCCACAAGCAAACAAAAACCCACAAACAAACAAACAAAAGGCTTCAGTCTTTTGAAGCACTTCTATTCATCCCTCCATTTTTTTGCATCAATACCAATACATATACTCTTTGGGTGTTTTAGTCCTTCCTGTGCTCTTTGATATTACATTAAGTTATAATCAGCCAAAATTCCAAGCTGTGTTGTAGCAGGAAGGTTTCACCCACCAAAAAAACCCCCAATGCAGTTACCTTATCTACTTGGAGCAAAATACAGCCTACAACAAAAGCTTCAAACAGTCTATGAGCTGCAGTAAAGGAACTTTGCTTGTAAAGTGCCCTACATGATGTCTTTACTTGGAGAACCTGTGCTCATTTGCTCCACAAATATTAATCCCATACAAATGCAAAAGCTCTGTGTCCCCTCCCTAAGGGTTAGCAAGAAAAAAAGGAGCTAGAAAAAAAGAGGATATATCCATAGGCAGCTTGTTGTACGCTGCAATTTTCAGTTCTACCTTCCTCTGGGGTTTCAGACTAGCAGTGGACACCTGTAATTGTTTCGACTCTGAATCAATCAATTCATCAGGAAGCACAAAGCTCTTCTCTCCCCCGCTCACAGGAGCTACAGCCAGCCTCTCCTCTTTCCAGCTGTGGCACAAACACGCCATTCCACAACTGCATGACACCAGCTTGCATCCAACCCAACTAATAATACAGAAGTAATCCAGATGAATGAATACCATACCTATAGACAACAGACTATATGTTTGTAACAGCTTTGTGTTATAATTTCAACAGTCTTAGAATGATGATTAAAGATCCCATAAAAAAACAACTTTCACATAACTGTTGCTGGCTTTACTTCCCCCTCCCACTTTTTTTTTTTTTTCCCTTAATGGATTAGCATGTGAGTAGATGCCACTGCTTTTTTCTGTGACATCTCACTTACAGTCTTAGATTTCCAGGTAGGTGTCTGTTTCCTCCCTTTCACCCACATGAGATTTATTTCTGCAGTGAAATCAACTTGAAAGAGATTTCCTTCTAGCTGTTCACCTCCTCCCGCAGATGAAAGGCAGCTTTTCAAGCAGTCTAAACAGTTCCACTCATTCATTACTGCAACTGTCACACTGTGTGTCAAAACCAAAGCACTCACTAGTATTGTCCACTGTGGACAGAAATTGAAGCCAGCCCTGAATCGGTTCTCTAAATCCATGGGGCTAAATAAAACTTTCATTTTATTAACCAAGGAAGAAGTGAATACTTAGCCATAAAATCTTGCAATGATCTCCTGTAAAAATATGGTTTTTCCTACCAGCAATTACACTGGTATACTAGGCCAAGTTCACTTTGAGGCCCAGCTGGAAGCTGTGACACCCATCAAGCTAATAAGGACTAAATATGGGATGAAAATAAGCAAAGTATAAAAGTAGAATGCCATTTATGCTGGAAATTTACCACAAGTTCTGTGTAAATGATCATAACCTGGTAACACAGCTCGTCTTTGGACTGAAGTCAATGACCTCTTGGAAGGGAAATCTACTCTGATGTTATTTGTATGGACTTCCCAAAATGCCACAGTGCAGCACATCATCCAGCTACCCTTTCCAAAAAAAGATTGAATACTAAGTGACTACAAGGAACAAAATAGGTGTAGGTCACTGCAGGAATGAGCAAGCTCTATGACCACTACAATGACCACTACACAGGAAGAAGCAGCTCTTTTTGATAATTAGCACGCAAGTATTGCGGAAGAAAACCAAGGGATAGTGAGCCCAAGCAGATGCTGAGCCAGACCAGTGGGATACAAAGGTGGCTAAGCATGATCTCACTTCAGAGCTGAACAATCTCAGCCACGGCTGGCAATACTACTTGCCAAATTCTTCTTCCTCACTCCTTCTGTACTAGCTATCAGAATGGAGTAAGAAGAGGTTGCAAAAGCAAAGATTAATTTGACACTGTAAGAGNTGGCTGTTCAACACTTGCTGAAATATAAGCAAGAGCTCCAGAAGAGAATGAGAATAAACAACTTTGTGTTGACCAGTGTTCTTCCAGTCCAGTTTCCACTAACACACTTAGACCTTTTTCTCTTTCTCTCCAACAGTTAAGTTCTCAAACCCTGCTAATCTGGGGAAAATGGGCCTGAACTTATTTCCATGATATTCAGGAAGAAGTTGCCTTGAAAGTTCTTCAAATTATGCTTCTTATATGAATAGGGCACATTCAATCTGATGAAGTCAGCCTCCGGATGAGTATATTTGCACAAAACCATCTGAGATTTTTATGCATTATTAGGTTTTTCTAGATTTTTGTTGTTGATAAAGCTTACCTTATGTTATTATGTTATAACATTATTATGTTGTTGATAGTGCTTACTAGCTTTGGCTGGTGTGGTAAGTTTTCAGCTTAAAATTGAAGCAGAAAGCATTAAAAAACCCCTAAAGAGTTGTGAAAAGAAATGGACTCTTTCTGTAGAAATATCCTTTATCATGTCTCATTAACCACGTGTGAATAGTCCCTGTGACTTTGCACATTAGGACTGACAGCTCTTGAAACTGAGGCACCTGGTTCAATCTAAAGAAATCACATCCTGATAGTAACTTTTTAATTTTGTTCGCAGCCATTTTATCACATGTGATTTTGCTGTCATAGCCTTTAAGGGTGATCCTGAAAGTTCATTAATGAGCAATACTTGATTTTTGACTGCACACCAAGAAACACATCACTGGATAGTGGTTATGAGCTGCTTTTTCATGAGAAACATCTTTGGATCTATCCTAGAACTCATATTCAAGATGGGAACCAAAGTTCTGCCATTCCTTTCCCTCTAATGCAAAGGAAAAGCAGCCACTTACACATTTACTTCCATGAGCTGTACACCACCTTCTGCCTGCGATGCTGAATATAGTCTTGACCAAGCATCCCCCATAAGGAGGGGACCATAGTCGAGACACAGTCTGATAAAATGATTGCCTATGAGGTCCAGTTGTCCCCACAGAGCTGTGTGACAGAAATACAGAAATCACTCCAGTTAAAATGATGAAAAGGCACAGAAAAGCAACCTGCCCCTAATCACTACAGCAAGGGGCATGTGGGCCTCAGAAATATTCACTCTGTCTGCAAGCTCAACACTACTATTACTACTACACCACCAACTACTACTATACAAAACCCCAACCAAAAGCTGAATTTGAACTAAAATATTTTTGTTTTCTTCTAGACTTTTAAATGAATGTCTGCACATGACAAACATGCATGAAGAAAACAAAAAACTACTTCCCCCTCTTCCCGTTTCCTTCCCAAAGTTCTACTTTTAAAAGCGCATCTAAAATAAACCCTTTCTTCCTTATAGAAATGCCAATTATATGCAAATAAAAGTTCTCCTTATGCTTACAGTGAAGCAAGTTATGTCTTTAAAGTAATGCAGTAAATCCCACATCTTTAGACTATGATGCTGTAGACTGCAGTCTCAGCTTCAGGGTTAAGGCAAATCAAGATAAATGGCTTATGCAAAACTGGTCCAAGCTTTAAAAAAAAAATTATCTCTCATATTTAGCATGTGTGAAAGTTAACCCCAAGAGATGAGCAGTGACAGTACTAATCCCTTTTATACAGCTGTCAACTGAAATTAGCCCCAAGATAATCTCTGCAAGTGTGACAAAGAAGGTACACATTTCCACAGATACGCACTAATATCTTACTCACAATATCCCTCTACTGCAGCAGGTACTTGAAGCCCCAACAACCTGAAAGAAGTCAATCTGCTAATTTATTTTTAAAAGTCATTATAGAAACTGTGTATGTATGGAAGCATTCATATGCAAGGCAAGGGGGAGGAAAAAGAAAAGAGAGAAAACATTACATACAGCTTTATTACCAAAAATCCACAAGTAGAAAATTAATTCAAAGCCACTCATATGCTGGTAATTTTTAATAATTAAAGAAAAACTACACCCTACTGCAGGAGTTTTACATCCATCACTTTTCCTCTGGGAGAACATTAGCTGGCAGATCTGCAGGAAGGGGCCATGTGCAAAAAACACTCCAATGACTCTTTGCCATAGAAACATGCCTCAAAACCCAGTCTTTTACTTCTGTTACTAAAATTACATTCCTAGACCTCATCTTTGAAGCTGTTAAAATAGAAGCTAAATGCAAACCAATGAAATATCACCAATCCTGAGCCTTGATAGACCATGATTCATCAAAACATTTGTAGTGATCATTTATTCTTGAGGCTAACAATCAATTCTGAAATTAGCTTTCCTAAATTTAAAGTATAAAAAAGTCACAGTAATTAATGCAAAAGAAAGTTAAGAAAATTTTGCAGTACTTTTATATATATTTTATACACACATACATACATACACACCCCCCCTCTGAACAAAAACCTGTGGTGTTTGTCACACAAGTTATACAAAATTCAGTTAAATATTATGTCACTGAAAACACTTATTTTTCATGTAATATAGGTCAAAGTGCTTAATATATTTGCTCACTTGTTCAGCCATCACAGATGAAAATTTTCTAGTGCAATGATAATTTAGAGTGAAAGTCAACATAGAAACCCTGGTAAAATCAGTGCCAGTAAAAGAAGAATGACAGCCTGCCATGGTTTGACGCTGGCCCAATGCCAGGCATGCATGAGAGTCACTTGCTCACCCTTCTCCACCACAGCTGGGCAAAAGAAGGGAAAAGAGGAAAAAGGGTTAACGGAGACTTCATGAGTGAGATAAGGAGAGCAGGAGAAATATTTCAAGGGCAAAACAGGCTCAACCTCAGTTGCTTAGTGAAATTTATTACTAACAGAATCAGAGGAGGATAATGAGGAGTAAAACAAGCCCTTAAAACACCTTCCCCCCCCCCAGACCCTCCCTCCTTCCCACCAACAACACAGGGAGGCAGGGCAGGGGGGTGTTGGTCAGTCCATCACCAGGTTCCTTCCACTGCTCCAGGAAAAGAGTCCTTCCCTGTGAGGCAGTGGGATCCCTCCCACGGGAGACAGTTCTCCGTGAACTTCCTGGTGTGGGTCCGCTCTCACAAGCAGCAGCCAAACCGCACCTGCTGCAGCGTGAGCCCCTCCCATGGGCACACAGTCCTCCCAAACCTACTGCGGCATGGGTCTCTTCCCACGGAGTGCAGTCCTCCAAGGACAGGCTGCTCCATCCTGCAACCAAGGGCCCTCTCTCTCCACCGGGTCTTCCACTGGATCACAGCCTCCTCCAGGCACCTCCCCCACGGGCTGCATTCCCCGCGGACCCATGGGCTGCAGGGGGACAACCTGCTTCACCATGGTCTCTTCACCACGGCCTGCAGAGGAATCTCAGCTCCAGTGCCTGGAGCACCTCCTCCCCCTCCTTCTCCACTGACCTTGGTGTCGCCATATTGTTCTCCCTCACATATTCTCACCTCGGCCTCTTCTCCAACTAGAAGCAAAACCCCCTGACTTTGTTTTGATTTTCTTCTTTAAAATGTCATCACAGAGGCATTAACCAACCTCTCTCATTGGCCCAGTTCTGGCCAGCAGCATGTCCATCTTCAGAGCCATCAGCCATTGGCTCTGCCAGACATGGTGGGAAACTTCCAGCAGCTTCTCACAGGAGCCACCTTTGTAGCCCCCCTGCTACCCAAAACCAGGCCATGCCAAACCAATACACAGCCAAATGCAGAATTTCTACCCAAGAGCAGGCAAATAGCAGTGAGCAAATGAGTTTCTGGCTCTGTGTGTGTGTGCACACATCTTAGAGACAAGGGTGTCCTTTCCAGCCCCATCTGCTACCTTTATCCAGAGAGAAGGTATTGAAGCTCTGGGGTCTGCACAACACCTATTAACATGGTATGCCACAACCTCAGGGTAAGTTATCCCCACAGGCTCCTGCTTGTCCTTGCAGGGGGTGGGATGAAGAGATATGTTCCCACCCAAGAGCAGAGGAGGCTCAACAAGGTTATGAAGTTTTGGAAGGTGCAAAACAAGAGAATCACAGAACAGGTGAGCTTAGAAGTATCCTTTGGAAGTCATCTGGCCCAAACCCCCTGCTCAAGCAGGGTCACTTAGAACAGGTTATTCAGGACCTTGTCCATATGGGAATGCAGAGTGAACAAAGTGTGGCAGCCCATGGAATAGGGACCCATTGGGGGCCATCCCTGCAAGTGGAGATCCTCCCCCAGGCTAGAGTGACAGGCTTCTCCTACGATGTGTTATGTAATATACCCCAGTTCTGTTTCCCTGATTGACTTGTTGTCTTACCTGTCCCTTTATCCCCTATATGTATGTTCCCTAGAATATTCTCCCTTCCCTGCTTCCCCATTGGCCCTCATTCCTTAAGCTTTCCCTTGCAGTATTCCTATTGGTTCCCTTACCCTAGTCCTGCCTATGTACCGCCCCTGTACCCTCAAACCATTGGTTCTGATCCTCTCTCCACCCCCTTTTAAAATCCTGTGTCCTCCACTGTTCCCTGTTCTTTACCCCTAGAACCCTTCATGATGTGGTTACAATAAACCCTGTTGTGGAACACCATGTGGCGACCCTTCCTGGACTGTTTTATAGTTCGCCTGGATATGTGTGTGTGCTGGCTGCTTCAGTGGCTGAGGGAGATGATGTCTCTTCTCCCTCCTCTGAGAGCCTGACCCTTCTTGGGACAGACGGTTCCCGAACAGGATCGGCCAGGAGGCTTAGGCGCATCTGCCCTCACCAGCTGGGGCACAGCAGCCCTACCGAAGCAGCTCGCTGCAGAGACACTTTTGGGAAAGTTGCAGCACTTTTATCATCGTCGCACACTGCAACAGCAAAGCACAAAGCAAGAGACTTCTCTTACCTGATGTGTGCACAGGGACTGGCCCTGAGCAGGACCAGCTCACTGACACCCTGTGAAGTCTGAAAGGTCACACTTCGCCAGCACTACCACTTCCTCTACTTGTGCATCTGCCTTCACCATGAACCTTACCCCTTCCAAGGTCAATAGCGCAAGCACCTAAAAAACCTCAGTCCAAGTTTTCACTTGTACACGCAACAGGCCCACTGGAAAGCCTACAGACTGGCAAATACCTAGCAGAAACACAGTAAGTAGGGCCAACATGAATATTTAAGGAAGCACTATAGCTAAGGAGAATCACTTGTGCCCAAAGAGGCCTAGAGGAGATGGCATAGCCTGGCACAAACTTAAGCAGCCCTGATGGGATAAATCCTGCACAGTGTGACCAAAGGCACACGCAGTGCCACAGAGGTCTCAACAAGAACAGTCAACACCAGAACAAATTGACTACTGTAACTTCCATATAGACCTCTCCATGCCTCTGAGACCATTGGGAAATTAAAATTGTGTCAAGATCTGTAAAAATATGTATCCAGAAATAATAAAGTATTAAGAGTGTCCCTGCATCCTGTTACATCAAGGAACAACTTGCTTTCAGAAATTATAAGTTGCACAAGTGCACGAAGGCAAAGAGTGAAACTGGAAGTTTGAATTTATAAAACTCTTGACAAGATTCTAAATAATATTAAACAAGGTATTCAGGCTGAAAAGAAAACCCCACAGAATTCAGCAGCTGAACAATCTGTAAAATTAGCAAGAGAGGCAAATACTCAGGCAAAGGATGAAAGGCAGACTTCAAGTATCCCCTCTCTTGGCTTTTCCAGTATAAGCAATCTTCACCTTCATACGCCAGTGTGCTACCCCCACAGAGACACCTGTGCAATGAAACATTTGGGGTTTTTTAATCCAAATCAATACATTTCCACAACAAGACTGAAGAGGCAATATAGAGAAAGAAATAGCAGATGATAGGGAGGAGAAGTCCTGTCTAACATTTCTGAAAAAGAAAGCTATGAAGTTGTATCTTAGGAGTCTAGGAAGCTAGTAATGAGAAAGGGAAGGCGCACCCCAGTTTAGCAGTATGTAACCGTGAACGTCAAATACTGATATGTCTCTTTTCTGGGAAAATCCACTCAGATTTGTCTTTGGTTTCAAGAAGATGATCCCAGAGCACCTTCACCTTGGCACTGGCAATGGCTGTGTATCAAGAAGCCAAGTACTTTTAATCTTCTTATGTGTCTACGTGTGTCTAGTCACCCACATGTGACTGCTGCTACAAGTATGGTCCCCAGAGGTGAGATCTAGTCAGATGTCTACGGTGCAGACAGCTAAGTCTGCTTACAAAGTCTGGGTGATTAGCTCAAAGAGAAAGAAGACATCTGGGGGCATGATTCATCTTACCTATTTTAGTTGTTTACATAGCATGAAATGTGTCTTCCTCTTCGTGGGTGATAAAGCTGAGCCTAGACACTGACACAGCAGGTTGTCAGCATGTGGTCAGATGATTCCCACTTATATGCCTGAGCTTATGATGGTGGAGGGAGCAAAACAAACACACAATCAAAAAAAAAACCACCAACAAAAAAGCCCATCAAATTCTCTTTCAATAAGTGTTTTTTTGCTATTTGAAATGCATTTTCCTCAAAATGCATCTTTAATATGTAAGTCCTTTGGTATGACTAATACTGCTACCCAGGGCAGAGAATCAGAGCTTAAAGGGAAGCAGAAGAAACAGAAATAAATGCAGCAAAATTATTTTTAAAATAAAGGCCAAGGACATATTGGCATTATAGCTCCTGATTCAACATGTGAGTTTAATGTGGTATAACTATTTAATTGCATCTAAAACAGCTGGTGGGATTTTTAGACGCAAAAGGAGATAATTGTCAATCTCATTCACAGCAATTAAATCTGTATAGGCTAAAATAGGATCTATTGTTCCCCACAAATACTGGGACTGGAGGCAAAAGTAACTTCAGTGGAACAGAAAGTTGGCAGTTCAGAAAGGGGCTGAGAACTGCATATTCTCTAACACAACAGGGAAAAAGCCCAACTCACAACCAGGGACCAAAGACAAGTTCAGACACTTTTTCATAAAAACAATTTCTCCTCTTCTGAAAGTACTAAGGAGATGTCAGAAATTAGTATTGAAACAGACATCAACATAGACTTATCTCAGTCCATACTCCACACACATGCAAATGTATCCAGCAATTTCTTCTAGTAACTGAAAAGAAGAAAGCTAGAGATTATTATTGCTATATTTAGACATTTGCACACTACCCAGATACATACCTTTGGAGTCATTGAGCACAGGATATTTAGATAGGCACAGAAAGCTGGATAGTTGTTATTAAAAGGCCAACACTGCCAGTAGAGAAACAATCGTTAATCTGCTCTCAATTCAAAATGATCAACAAAGGCAGCAAAGGATTTGTAAATCATTTGCCAAGGACAAAAACCTCCCGAAGCTTTAAGTCATGGCTGTTAGACTGGGAAAAGCCACAGAGCTGGTGCATGATCTTCAAAGCAGTGCACAGGCTGTCCCACATTCATAAAGTGTCCCAAGGAGACTTGAGTTCATCTAGCTGGGTTGGGGCAGTAAAGGCAGCGCACAAGAAATCTGGTTTCAAGATAGCAGGAAAAAAAAAAAATTCTTCTAACCCATCTGAGAAAATGCCTGTCTCCTGACTAAAAAACTTCAAAACCCAGACTGAGGCTGGGACAGAATGTGGGATTATGTCCAAAAATCTCCTGCTTGGCAAATCAGAGTGCAGCCTTCAGCTCCTCCTTTAGGAACAGCATATTAAAAAAAAATTACAAAGTTAAATCTGGACTTTAAAGAATAAAAATCTGTTCAGGCCTCTGACAGAACAGCCTGCTGGAAATACAAACTTCCCCTAACCATAGGCTTAAAGGTGGACCAAAGCTCCCTCTCCATCTAGCAATGCTGGAAAAGACTCCATGGGCAGCTTGTTGGCCCATTTGGTCCCATCCTCTGCCTCAAGGTTTTCCCCTTCTCCCTGCATCAGGCCCATTACCTTCACTTTTTGCACTTTCACCCACCAGACAAATACCATCCCTTCTCCCCACAAATATAGTTCATTTTTTTCAGATCCATTTCCTGATGGTTTCACGAATTGTCAGGCCAGCAGAAGGCTTTAGACCTTGAGCCTGCTGAAGGGGAAGCACCACAGCTGCCCCAGACAGGCAGGAGCAAACTCTGCAACCAGCTCCACTGTGCAAGCCTGCTCCTTGCTACATCTGGATTACAACACACAACTGGCCCTTATCCAGCCCAGGAGCCAAGGGCATGGGCTACTCTCTTCATCCTCTCCCAGAACTGAGTGTCTGCATCCAAACTGCCCAACGCTGCCTAGGCTGCTCTTGGGTACCATCTGAAAAACTGCCAGATTGCACAGGCCACAGTTGTGCTGGGCACACACTAAAAAAACACCCATAAATGCATGACAAACACTGAAGCCAACATTTGCTTCAGCAGTATTTCTGAAGCCCCTGGTACAAATGTTGTTCTGGCAACCAGAACAGGACCTAAAATTAAGGGCAGTTTATCCCAGCCTGCAGGCTCAGGAATTCCCACACAGTCCTGTAAGGTCTCCAGTGCTGGACACTGTCAGATGATGCCTTGAGTGGCTACCTAGAAACAGAGACTAGACAGGAATAAAGGAAGGTATTTATTTGAAAGGCCTTCAAAGGTACATGCTGGGGAGCCAAAGGCTACATCCAAGATGGACCCCAGAATGGACCCCAAGTCACGAGTTCTTCACACTTTTATAGGTTTGGTTCATTTGCATCTGAGCATAAATTTGCCAATTAAAACTTTAGCTAATGATGTAATTTCTTCAAGCTCACTCCCCCTTTAAAGATGTTCATGTACACATTTTGGGCCTAGGACAGTTTGGGTGTCCTTGGAGAGGAGGCTTGAGAAGCTTTGTTATGTCTATCTAGCATAAGAGAACAGCTAACAAGACACTTCAGAGTTACACACTAAGCAGTAGAGGATTTGAAAAAAATATAAAAGTTAAAACCTAAGGCATCAAGATGGTTATGCCTTTATACTTGACAATTTCTCAGGAACCTCAGAGAAACAAAAACAAATTATTTTTTTCCTACACACTTTCTCTTGAAAAGGAAAACAAACCCCTCTTATTTCACCATATGATGCACCTGAAATATAATTCTGCCATAAAAGATGAATACAGATAGCTGCTGTTTTGTACCATGAACACCATAATTAAAAATCATTCATCTTCAAAGACCTTTCTCCAAACCTTCAAGTGCGTTACATTATTCATCGGAAAGACTTCTTATGCACTCAAGAAAAAATGAAGCTAACCACTCTTCTGCAGCAAGAAAATTTACTGATACCAAAGACTGTTTGGCAGAAAAGCCCACATAGATCAAAAACTAACTGGGATGTTGGTAAAGATGAGTGCCAAGAACTTAAAAAGGATGGTCATTTGGCAAATCCCAACTCTGTGTTGAGAAAACAAGCACAGCATCAGCATTGCAGTGTTGTGGCAACAGCAGTGAGAGCTATTCCTGTCTGAGCATCACCCTTTTGGATCACAAAGGCACTGGAAGGGATGCTTGAACGACCTTTTGATCCTGGACATCTCTGAGCCATGGCTGTTGCCAACTCAGCACTGGCAGGTGTTTTCCTGGCTGCTGCTCAGCTCAGCATGAACATGCTCCCAGTGCTGTGCCCAACTTCGTCTTCAGGAACATGCAGCACTAAGGTATCCACAGAACTAGCGATGCAGCCTAGAGGATGATCCAAGTCAAACCTGATAAAGCCTAACCTTGCCTCATACCACAATCTCCAGTCCCCTGGCAAGTCCTTCAGAGTTCAAGCACATTCCTTCTAAGCTCTCCTCACCACTAAATACAACTGCAATGTTATGTGAAGGTTTTTGGTTTTTTCCTCTTTTTTTTTTTTTTTCCCTTTAAACTTACTCTCTCTCTCAGGTTCCTTCTGCCATGCCCCTTGGTTAAAGGGATATGCCATAGTGAGGCTACATCCCTTCACCCAATCCTCAGGATGGTATTAAGCTTTCTGACCCAGGTCTTCAACCTTCTCTAGCTGATTCTTGTCCCACCACCAAAAGACTTGTTTCTCTTTACTCATTGCTAGCAACTCTGTAGGCCTGCACCACCCTCCTTGAAAGGAAGCTGAAGGAAGTATTTCCTACTATCAGTCAGCAGTGCCCAAAGATACTGCCACTAAAAGAAAGAAAAATAAAAACTCCCAGTCATCTAGTTTTATAACCAGCAATAAACAGAAACTTCATAGCAAACCAATGTACACAACTGATTCTCAAGATTATCCTCCAGCTCTACAAGATTGTCTCCTAATATAAGGCAATAAATACAGCAGCTTAATATATATTATGTCTTGCCTTCAAATTCCTTAATGCATTGCACAATGCAGTAGAATAACAAATAGCTTCAAATAGCTTCATCACCATACTTCTTTTATGCTTTGGAGACACACACACACACACACATATATATTTATATATATCTCCCACATTTTTTAAACAGGGATAAACTTATTTGATTAGGACATATTTTATTTACTGTGCAAAGATTAAGAAATACAGTCTCAGAGTGTTAAAATAAAATGCCCCACAGAATACAGGAGTAATCAACCCAGCAATTAGAAAAGAAATTTGAAACACTGAGAAGTCTTCCCCTACTGGGAAGAGAAAGGAAAAAAATTAAAAAGCAAGCAAAAAACCTCAATTCCTCTAAAATATTGACTGTATCAGTAAGCACAAAATTCAGTCTTACAAAGAAATGATCTGGAGTAATGCATTTCTGAACAGAAGAAATAGGTTCTTCCACAGAATGGATAGTAGTTGCAGCAGGGCAAAGGTGTCTCCTGCCACACTACTTGCTGTTACGCACCTGTCTCCTGTAACACATAAATTAAAAACTGTGTGGCCTCCCAGGATCAAAGGGCACCTGAGTGAAGGCACACTGACTGACTTCCTCCAGAGCAGCATTACGTACTCAGGGGTGAGCAAGTTGCCCATTTAGGTCTGCAGAGAAACTAGCCTGCAGCAGAAAATGGCAGCAACTGTCTTTCTGCTCCCCTACCCACTGGGGGATGGTGGTGCCAACAGGAAAGAAAAATGCCAGCCTTCCAGCCTGCCAATCTGACAGCCCATAGTCCTTATAATCTGCTTCCATTCATAAATTGGAACAAAACAAATATAATTTCCTGAAGCATCTTCAGAACAGCCTTAGCACAGCTGTACTGTCTCTGATGTGTCAGAACTCCAAGGTAGCATTTTGGAGTAGACAGCAGGCAGCAAGCACAGTTATTTACATACTGTACTGAACATTTTTAAAAGGAATGTTACTCTCCTGCCCTAGTACTGGGACCAGACACCTCCAAGTAAATGCCAAAAGAATGGTCTACTTCCTGCTTGATGGTCTTCTAGTGTACGTGGTGGCTGCTACAACCTCAGTGGTTGCTGCAATCTCAGTTAATCACATTTTATCACTTGAGTTTAGATAAATATGTCTCTCCATGTGTGATTCCCTCCCTTCTTGTAAAAGTTATTCTGGATGATGCTTCTTTTTCCTTTTATGAAAAAAGAGGCTTTTCCAGGAGGCTGGATGCTGAAGGAAAACTGCATGTCTTTTGCTTTGTTTGGCAAGCAGTATTTCTGCTTAAGAAGGCATGTTTTTTTTCAATTATAGAAAAAAAATTACTAAAATTGCTTAATCCTCTTACTTCCATATGCATGAAACTTTGCCCAGTCTTCTGGATTTACTGTACTTTTTAGACCATAAGTAGCCATTGACTATAAAATTAATTTCTGCCATAAAGATATCAGTGGGAGGCCAGAGGATTAAGCAATAAGTATCCCATCTTTCCCATTTATATATGCATACAAAAACTTCACTGCACTCTATTTTCTTACCTCTATGACAACAGTACTTCCTCCACCCCTGATTTATCTCCTGCCTACCAGCACAAACAACTACAATAAAAGAAAAAAAAAAATATCTAAATGCCTAATTTTGAGGGGGGAAGAGAATGTTCTTCACATAGCCCCTAGTATGGGGCTATGTTTTGGATTTGTGCTGCATACAGTGATGATAATAGAGATTTTTGTTGTTGTTGTTATTGCTGAGAGGTGTTTACATGGAGCCAAGGCCTTTTCTGCTTTTTGTACTGCCACTCTGGGGAAGAAACTGAGGGTGCCTGGGAGGTTGGGAGGAGACACAACCAGGACAGGTGACCAAACTGGCCAAAGGGATGTTCCAGACCATATGACATCATGCTCAGTATATAAATTGAGGGAAAGAAGGTGGGGGATGTCTGAAGTGGTGTCATTTGTCTTCCCCAGTAACCATTACATGTGATGGGGCCCTGCTCTCCTGGAGATGGCTGAGCACCTGCCTGCCCTTGGGAAGCAGTCCTTTAATTCTGTGTTTTGCTTTGCCTACATGCACAGCTTTTGCTGTCCTTGTTAAACTGTCTTTGTCTCAGCCTGTGGGTTTTCTCACTTTTACTCCCCTGATTTTCTAGCTGGTAGTTGGCATCACTGTATGCTTTCTTTTTTTTGCCATTTCCTTCATCAGTTAACAGATAACAGTACAATGTGCTGTGAAGTATACCAACTAATATTCTCTTAGGATATGGTATATTTTGATATGACCCAAACTTTTAGTAGACTTCTTTTTCTCTAGAGATGAGAAACTCTGTGTCCAATTAAATTTTGAATAGCCTCAATAATTAGTGCAAAGCGTGCTGCAATGATGATCTTATCCATTAGACTTCTGTGCTTCCAGCATCTTATCTGCCTATGATGCCACACTGGCCTTCAACTGGGCTTTAAATATTACATTAAAAAAGTTAAACAAAAACACTGTTATAGTTAGTTCTTAATAGTATACAGACTTTCAAAATTGTCTTGATTAAGGTAAGACTGATCATTTTTACTACATATTAACAAAGAAACCCATTGTTTGGACATGGGAACAATACTCCCCAAGCTGTTTAAATCATCTCAGGCTTTGTCCTTTAAAAGTGTCTTCAAAACACTAAGAGGGTTATCTTCTGTAACAAAGGCAGCATCACTTCAGTAACAGCCCAAGAAAGCAGTGAGAAGGGGATCACACTCAGCTTGTTTGCTCTAAGAATATCCCTGCATCACCACCACTCTGTAGGCATTTATAAGACTCAATGGATAATACGGTCAGATTAACATCCAGTTTGTGGGGCTGTTCTGCATATGATTTAGGTGCATGCAATGAGGTAAACACTCCTCAACCCCATCTACGTTGGGTCTCCAAAAAAGATTGCAACTCTACTAAGCTTATCTACCTGAAGATTTGCTCTTTCAAAAATAAGGAGACCACCTTTGCTTTCAATATATTTGATAATGCCAGTTCAATCAGAGAAAGAACTATTTTTGTCACCATGTGAGGAAAGAGACTATCCATCTTGTCAAGTTAAGAGGTGGGCATGCTTTTAAGCACTTCCACTTGGGTCAGAAGTTAATGGAAACAAGCAACAGCTCAGAGATATGAACAGAGCTTGAGACATCTCTATCTCGGACTTATTCCTCAGCTTTCAGGCAGTCTGATACTCATAGCTTTTTGTATCTTTAAAAGCAAGTCAAAAACTGCACAGAAGCCTGAAACAGCCTAGTGGAACAAACAGCTTTTCTTTCCAGCTTTGGCAGATTACAAGAATAATGAAGTTTCCAAGCCTTTGGGAGTTAAATAAAAATAATAAAAATCAAAAAACTAGCATGAGCAATTCTGTGAATGAGCAGATGCATAGAATACTATGTAAACAAAAACAGAAAGGAAATGTTTTCCTTCTCCTATTGTAGCTTATTTGTATCTACCTCCCAGTCATGCAGGCCTATAGTCTATAATATATTCCCAGTGCTTTGACGAGTGCGGGATGTAGTGCCACAGGCAGAACTGCTGCTCATTAGAATATGCCAATTTATTCCTGATTTCAGAATATATTTCAACTACCTCTCACATATTAAATCAGCTTTGTGCAGATTGTTTATATTCGCTGCTGAGAGAAGTTGGTGAACACCAGAGGACACAGCTGGCATGCACAGACTATTCCAAGACTATTTGTGACTATGTGAGGCTCCTGTAGGAGCTCATGTTGCAGCCTGGGGTCAGTCCCCTACCAGCTTTGTTCCTACACCTCGGATGAGCTTTACTGATGACACATATCTACAGGGATTTCCACTGGGAAGCACGGTAACAAAATCTTCTCAGTCAGATAAAACGCACCAGAGCATATGCAGACCCATTTTGCAGTGGTAAAATCACCCTCTAAATTGAGCTTTCTGACATAATCCTTGCACAGTAAGGAGGACAAACAGTATGAGGAACACTAGTTTGGGGAGAGGAAAGTGACAGATGAATGAATCTGATATTATATTAAGTGTAAGGAGAGAAAGTTAGATTTCTTTTTTTCCTCTGCATGTTCAACAGTTGTCTTGAAGTAAAAAGTAAGTTCTCTAGACTGGAGTCATTTATCAGCACCCCAGCAATTAATAAGTATAGTCCTTCAAGTGTTGAATCACAGTTTTTGATTTAGAAGTACATCTCTAAATCTGAATTTTGTACGTCTGTTACTTTTCAAATACGTATCATTAATCAGAATATGATTCCTTTCTTCACATCTCTCAGATGAGACAGAACTGTAAAAAACCCATTTTTTTCAAACTAAGAAATGGCCTTGTTCACCTACACAAAGGTAACATAACCCAGGTGAAGAGACAGAAGAGTATGCCTTAATTCCAAATCCAACCACCCCACCTCTCCTCCCTTCTGACCTCATACAAAGCTAGCAAGGCTGCTTTGTAGTTTATGGAGTTTCTTTCACCTGTGCTAAGACCTCGAGAGAGGCAGTTTGGCAAATATATTCTTCTATATAGATAAATCTTCTGAGCTAGATGACCACTGGCTGCTCCTATTCCCAGTGGGTTTGTTGGTGAAGTCAAGTTGGGAGAAGAGTTAGAGGGCAAAACTGGGGGTTTGCTTCCCAGTGGCTTAGGCACCGACACCTTGTGGTGTCATAAGCTGGTGTCTCCAGGCTGCGCAATGACATTTCTCAGCCAGTGACAGGGTGCTGATACTCATTCAACAGCAGTTTCCCAAATTCCAAATACAGGGTTTGCCTCTTTCAAGACCAGGAAAACCAGTTCCACAACTCAGCATTAAGGGATGATTCTGCAGCTGAAACTGCTGAGGACTGTGGGTTAAATGTTCAACAGTCTCAAAAGCAGCAAAGAAAGGGACGTGGGATACTTAGGCCTACATTCAAAGTATTTTTCCTACAAGTAACCACGAAAAATAATTTTTGTTCCTTCCTATACGGTTACTTAGCTACTTACAAGTTTCCTTTCTCCCAGCTGTAACTAAAAATAATTACAAGTACAACATTAAATATAAAGAGCAGGTTCAAACAATCCCATTTTATAGGGACAGTTCATCACCTCAAAAAAGATCAGCCCTAGGCAAAGAACTGACAGAATCAACAACTGCCCTCTCAAGAGTCCCTAGTACCCAACTGGACTTATTTTTGCAAGAAACTGAAAGACCAGTTTAGAGTAAGCCTGGAAAAGCAAGTGCTTTTCCTGGCTACAGTTCCACATCCCCAAGATGTTAACTAAGTTAACTGTTTCCTCCACCTCTCCAAACAGGGAGTTCGTACTCTGCACCCCAGGAATGACACATGGTTGGTTTTATACAGTGCTTCTTCTCACTCCCCTCACACTCTTCACCTCTGGGTAAGACAGGGAGAAAGGATTACAGTAAATTTTTTCATCATCCAGCTCTATCTGCATACTCAAGACATATTCTAATGCAGTAGAAACCAGTATCAGCACTATTTTTAAAAAAGGAAAACATGGCTCCCACCCAGTATCTCATTTATTAGGAGATGACAGATGTTCTTAACAAACATTGGTAAAGAAGGATAAAATCAGCAAAATTAATATGTATTTGCAACCAGCACTGGACTGAAAAAAGGCAACACCATTTTTTTTAATGTCATATTAGTCAGGCCCACAGAGGTTTACCAATCACAACCTGCAATCACACAGAACATATTGGTTGCCTTAGGCAACTGCGTTTTTTGCCTCAGCAGAAGAGATAACTCAGGTATTGAATCAGATAAACTGTAATTTTTGGGCCAATAAAAGCCCATATGTCAGTCTTTTATCCTAGCAAATCAAGAAAAAGCTGTGTTGAATCAAAGGCTCAGGATTCAGCTCAGGCAATAAACCCTCATATAGAGTCTTGTGAACCCGACTCGTCAGCCAAGCCAACAGGCAGCTGAGGCTTGATCACCCTCCAGGTGTCTTTGCCATCTTCCCCAACAGGATTTACTGTGCCTGTCGACTCTCCACAAACTGCCTCCAATCCCCCACCTACCCATTCACAGCCAAACCAATCTCCAGTGACCAATGCCAAATCAACAGCCAACAGGGCCGAGCCACAGACACCGCACTGCCCTGATGGATGTTACAAAAGAGTTCATCTGGTGGAGAACACAGGCAGGCAGCTGAAAACAGCTGAAAACAACATCACCTGGACAACACTAGTTTTTCTAGGGGAGATACTTGAAAACTTCTCCCTCTCTCTCCAAGGCACAAAGCATCAATGCAAGTATTATGCTACCTAGGGCTTAGAAACCTGTATCTGTTGCCAAATCCCTTATACATTGGTTGTGAGGTTTTGAGAAAGTTGCTTCCAGTTAAGACAAATATCCAGTTTATAATCTTGGCAAAAATGGGCAAAAACTGCGTCAGGAGCCTCTAGATTAGGCAGTCACAAGAAGAGTCCTGTCCCAGTAGGGGCTCTAAAGACCTTTAAGTAAAAGTGTCAGCAGACCAAATAAAAAAGCCTCCTTTTCATTGCCTGAAAATTCCTGCTAGGATAACATAACAGTTTGCCAGTCTATTGTCTTTCTCTTTTTGTACAGTAATGTTTGCATGTACCACAGGAAGAGGGAATTAAGGAAGAAGTGGTTTTAAACTGTTGTTCCTCCTTGGAGTACTGCCCTAACCTGGTTTCAGGAGAAACTACAACTTCCGTGTATTGTCTCTAAAGTTCCTTCTCTACAGCTGCATTCAGTAACAGAAAACACCTGTGTTGTTCTGGTGAGATCTCAGGATGTGAGATGGTAAACCAGAGTATCAATAAAGTGAACTCAGTACTGATCAAAGACTCCAAGAGTTGAGAGAGGTGCATGAAGAAACAGAAATTAAATATGATACAAAAGAAAAGAAAGCTCCAGTTTTGGGTTGGGGGGCATTTTGGGGTTTTTTTTTAGGCTGAAACTTAAGGCTCAGATTTATTACACCCTTGTCCCAAATGCTATCCCATGTCCCAGTTTACAGTCCACAAAAATCTGTTGCACATGCTAGTACTTCAGCTCAGTGTAGATGGTTTGTTCAAGTCAACAGCTTTGTCCTGGCTTTGCAGGCAGGTTTTACAGCTTGCACTAAATCTGCAGGCTGTCCTGGCCACAAAGCATTTACCAGGTTACCTTTCTGCCAGCCACACTCTGCACATGATTGACATGTACCTTGAAGTGGCTTCTCTACTCAGCAAAACACAGGTTGAAAGTTGAACTCTGCAGCAGTAGTGAAATCAGACATGGTTATAAAAAAGCTGTCCTATGCCATACAAGATTTCTTGTGTGCAACTTTCATATTAATCAATTCTCAAGTTATTTTAAGGGAAAACTCTTCAATACCTGTAGGAAAAAGCAAATTTGAGAGAGAAGACACTGCCATGATTAGAGAGTCTTTTTAGGTTCCTGGTCCTCACTTTAGGCAGCAGCTTATTTCAGAGGGTACTTTACAATTTCCAGGAGAGGTGACTGAGGCAAGGGGACATGGCAAGTGGCTTTGCCATTTTGCAAGCTAATGAATTTGAACAATTAATCAAACTAAACCTGGATTTGCATTTCATCAATAGAGCCCAAGTAACAGTCTCTCCCCGAAAAGGCTGTACTGATGAAACTCCAAGACCTCAAGGGCCATGAAAAGGCCAGAAAGATGCAACATCTCCAGCATCCGATACCTGCTGGACATTAGACCAATAAGCACTCCCTATAGTCAGTATTTCCACAAAAAATGTAATAAATGTAAAACTTAGTTTGAAACCTATTGACTATTTTCAGCCAAGTAAGGAGGTGTACACAGAACATTTGCACAGATCTTGTTTCCATAGAAAACAGAGTAAATAATTGACCAGAATAATGAAAAAGATTAAATAAAGGAAGAAGTGCAGTTATTACAGACCAGACTATAACTCATCAGGAACAGCAAGTTGGTTTCTTCGTGGTGAGTTTTAGAGTTCTGCTTGTTTGCTTTTAAGAACTAGGGGAAACCATGAGGTTTTACTCAGTAGGTAACTACAAAATGAAGAATCATATAAAACTGCACTGTAATTCCAATAATAATGCCCAAACCACAAGGTTTCCATGCTTTACTTTCAGCTTCACTGGAAGCTTAAAAAGGTTTTAATCAGCAATCTGATGTCCACACATAGCTACACATGACCAGTGCTACAGCAAATTCAGCATAATGTGACATACTTTATGTAAAGTACAAACTTTATCTTGTAGCTCAATTAAATATACTGCCCAACTGAAAACACATTTGTACAACTCAGTAAATAAAAATTGCCTGAGAGTTCCACACTTCTTTCACATGATCAATTTTTTAAAATACTCTTAAGAGTATCTTAGAATATCCTCTTCCTCTTTTCAAAACTAACACTGCACATGACAGGAAGATGAAATTACTCAATGCTCAGACTCAAATTCAGCTCTACAGTAACACGTTTGGTTTTATATGATACAAAGAAAAGAGCTATAGGCATAGTAAACTGAATTTCATATATTCAACTTAGATTAAATACATCATCTTTCTCTACCTCTACTAAATTGTTTTTCATGCCATACTATTAAAATATAATAGGTGATGACAACATTAAATGCACAACATGCCTTGTAAGCATCCAAGGGCCACAATGAGACATGTGTGAGGCGAGATACTCAACAGAAACTTTTAATCATAAGGACACAGAAAAATTGCTTCATCTCCCACAAGATAACAGGCCAGTGTCTAGTGAAAGAAATGAGGCTGGAAAAGTCGGAACACACCTCATGTTTTAGGCAGGGAGAGGAAAATAACTCAGAGCAGCTGTTCTGACCAGCTCCAGCAAAACTGCCTTCAGAAGGACATATTACCTGAAAGGATACAGAAGGAAGACATAGCTTTAGTGACTCTTTGGGACATGTCAGCCCAGCTGTGGGGCTCATTAGCCATTATCACAAGATACTTAATATGATGAAGTAGGTAAGAAAGGATCTTAGGACTGAAAAACCCAAACATACAACAAAGAGAAAACCCAACTAAGCATAATTCTAAAAATACATTTTGATGTGTCATCTTTTTACAGCTTTGAAAACAAACTTTTCCTTTAGTGAATCAAGTAAATGTATTTTTAACCCGAAACCTTTACTTTGAACCAGCCTGATCTCAGGACATCTGGTACACAAAAGGTACTGCTCCACCAAGGACATGAAGAGTTCTTGTGATGCTCAACTCCCAATTGAGTTCAAGGGTTCTTACAGGATAACAGCACAATCCTTTACTAAACTGTATGGGTCATGCAGGAATTGTGTGATTCATTGCAGGGCTCCAGGTGAAGAAGGGGTTTGTGTGACAAACCTTGGGCAGGCTACCTCCTTGGTACTCAGCAGTTTATTCTAAGCATGCCCAAACCTTAAGAGTCCTCAAGGAATTCTGCAGTGAACATGAAGTTGGCATATGAGTCATCAAAACGCAGGGCAGAAGAAGCTTTTAAATTCAGCTACAAACTGATTTGAGATGACGGAGATGCCATTTTACTTTTGCTACCATAGAAAGTCATACTGTATTTTTGACCAAGATTTACATCTGTTTTACAATAAAGAGCTTTATGTTTCCAGTTGGTTACTGCCACAGTCCAGAAATGACGGTCAGTTTAGAATAAAATTAAAAGCAAAAAGGGAAAAATTTTATTTCAGGATAACATTTGAGTTGCAGCAAAAAAATCATCCCAGGGCCTACTCAGAAACGTGAATTTACATCAGTGTACACTGATGAGATAAATGCAGATATGTCTTTCTCTAGTCATATTTAATCTTGTTTAACATTGCTTTCTGTCTTTCTCTAGTCATATTTAATCTTGTTTAACATTGCTTTCTGAGGGGAATGACACAGCAATTGCAACAGCAGAAAAAGTCAAGGGAAGAGTAGTTTTTTTACTGATCATTGTTTGTCTTTAGAACCAAGTTCCTTTCTGGGGTACATAAACAAGAGCATACAATTTTCCTCCATATAACACCTAAAACACTTTCTAGAGGAATTTAACAGGTGTTGGCATCAAATGTTCAAGGACTCTGTGTAGACTAGTTGAATACAGCGTACTGTTTAATCTGCCAGAAGAGGAAAATATCCAAATTATTCTGTTCTTGGTATTCATATCGCATGCCTGGCAAAGAGTGAACCCATTAACACACTCACTTGACACACTCACTACACATGAGCAGTGCTTGGCTTCCAAGAGCAGATTCACATCCCAGCCGGTGAGGAGTTACTACCCCTCCCCTAGATGATTCCCTCACTGCTAGTCAAAACGCTCCCCCTTGATGCAGGGAAAGACTAGTCCCAGTGACCTTGAAAATTTCTATGATTTGAATTTATAAAATCTGGAGTTAGAACAATACATGTTGGATAAAGAGCAAAGATCAAAAAAGAACACATTGCTCATCAAAAGAGATGGGCTGACCATTTGCCATTCCTTAGTAAAAAAAACACCCCACAACAAAAGCAAACAAAATCAATAGGGTCATCATTGAATCAAGCCCTGGGCAAAGATAAAAGCAGTTTTCAAGATTTTTGCAGTGTGTAGCAGCATAGGAAGAGCCCAGTGTAATAACCAGTGCAAAGAAAAATCACTGAGATGACCAAAGTACCTGACTGCTACAAATTCCCACAGAGATAACACCATAAAGCTGTAGTTTAATTCTTATCAAAGGCCTGGTCTTCAGAGTCCCACAAGCAATACCAAGGCACCTGAGAATGGGCAGGTCATACCCCATTAAGGAAAATACTCGTAAGACAAGGCACAGAAAACCTAGGGAAAGAGAACAAATAAAACTTGGGATTTTTTAGAGTACCTAATTCTTCTGCATGGGTGATTTTCTTATGTTCTGACTCGAGAACTTTTTATGCAAGTGTACAATCTTGCTTTCAGTTTTCCCTGTTTCTTGGCTTCATTGCTTTATTCAACAGAATTACTAATACACAAATTACGTATAGTAACATACATAAATGGAGTAATATTTACAATTGGGGAGTAATCATAAAGCAAGATATGCATCTTTTAAACCAAGGTTTTGTTTGGACAGCGACAGAACTTGCCATAATGCTTCAGTCACATATATCTGAAATCTGTCCTGTAAAAATAAGATGCCTCAAATCATTAAGACACTGCACGTTGCAGAATATAAACTAAAATTATTTTCACTCGCCATCTGAGAAGTGTTTGCTATTTATACTGTGTCGTAGTCCTGATGCATACTCTCCACCTTAAAAACAGGTAAATATATTTGGCACTGGAATAAAGGGGGAAAAAAGGTTTCAGCATTCTAACTCCTTTAATAATACCAGTGAGATCATATTAAAACAAACAACCCCCTGCCAGACAGATAGGGAAATTATTAGCACTGTCAAATGAAGTCTTGATGGATTAGTTCTTCGAGAAGCTAAAAACCTCAGGACTTTTGAAGGTGATACATAATCATCCACTTGCCAAACATTCAGAACAGCATCCTCCCAGGCAAGAATTCACAGCATTGAACTGACAGTGTTGAAACATGCTGCTATCCTGGATGCTATGTTTGCTTTTTCCTCACCACAAGAGGCAAAACACAAGAGGCAAAACTATCACTCTGATCCAAACATGAGAAAAACTTACTTTAAATGCAACCCTTTTCTAACATGAGCTCTCGGAAATTCACTGCAACTAAGTCCAAATCCACAAGGGTGCCAGTTTAATTTACAACTGCTCCTTTACCTTTCTCCTTACCCCATTCCCTATTTAAATCAAATAAAGCAAACTGCCAGGGCTGGAAAAAACAAAGACATCAATTTGCACAGAAACATCTCACTGCTAGCACCAAGTACAGCAGGCATCTTTCACTGCATCCCACCTCAAACCCAGCCTGGTAGGACTGGCAGCAGATGCCAGCAGAGGATCATAAGAAACAGCATGAAGAGAAAGGCTCCTCTGAACTTCCGATAAATGCAGATTTTAGGACTTTGGTTTGCATCCCCTCTGTTCTCCATTGCAAGCTGTTTTAAAATAAATATACTTAATTTGTTACATGGCAGACTCCGATCGTTAGACGGTTAATGTTGTCCATAGTGGGATGAACCCCTTCCTGAAGAAATACAGAAAAGCCATCTCCACTTCCAGAGTGAGAAGACTGCCTTTTCCAGAGGGTGAAGATGAGACATACCCGAGCAGATTTATCATGAGTCACAGCCCAAATTTGGTGTGTCACGAAGTACAGTGTAGCTCCAAAATGTATAAGACTGGTAAAACAGAGAGTAAATCAAATGGGAATTTAATGGTAAGTGGAAGTATGAATTGACACTGTTGGTTGTAGGATGCATCTACTTAAAACCAGTAAACAAATTGTATCAATATTCAGCACTCCCAGAAAGCAGGATCTGCTCCTACAACACTCAGCAAAAATAATTTGACAAGCTTCCATCAAATCCAGTGTAAGACAACACATGACACTTGTGTCAGCAAAAAGGCCTTTTCATGGTAAAACATTAAAAGACAACCAAATACAGCCCCACTGACACTCCACTCTCAGGCCTGCAGATGACCAGTACACAATACCTGAGGGCATGCAAGAGAACCTTTAAAGCTTGCAGTGAAATGGGAAGTCTTTTCCCCAATTTTGTCTGTCCCTCAATTTTTAATTTTTTTTTTTTTTTGCGGGGAAGCATGTTTAGTGCCCACTGCTTGAAAATGAAATGAAAGAGCAGAGCAACAAGCAAATGGCTTTGCAAAGTCATCTCAGAGGGTTTGGCTGTAAAACAAGAAAATTGAGTTCAAGAGATTGGGGTTAGCTTGTTTGCCATAGCAGAAAAGTGAAATGAAGAAATTCACCTTCTTTTGGAGGTCACTTTTCATACGTTTAGATTATATTTCTGTTTTAAACATTCAGCCCAGATCTATGCTGAATCAAAGAGCCAACTGCACACATCCTACGCCAGAGCCAAATGCAAGCATCCTACATCTGAAAGAGTAAGAAGCCTCCCCTCCTGTTTACCACACTTCAGCAGGTGAACGAGCCTGCTCTAATAACCTAGATTAATTTTGTAAAGTTGTAAACTCCCTAATGAGCATACTTCATGATTCAATGGTTATCATTTTTGCTTTCTTTGTCTTAACTGCTGAGATGTCTGATTATACACATTTGATTTTAAAGATTCAAAGTTACTGAAGCAAATATTTTAAAAGTTATCAACCTCTCCTGCTTTCCATCACTCAACTACATACCATGTCTCAATTTCAATTTTTCTCCTCTCTTTACATTCGAAGAGCAAATAAAACTCAAGACAAAGCTCTCTGACTTTAAATCCAGATTTGTTAAAATCATGAAAAGAATCCTAACAATTACAGAAATCTACAGAGAAGGTAAAAGGCTTCGTCTTAAAGTTACAAACAAGCACAAAATTCAAACCGTTCTTTGCTGGTACTAAGTAACCGTGTAAGAAATCAGGAAGGAATACAATTCCAACAAAACTGAACACTGGATTATGCAACATATGTTACTACTTAGTTATTAGCTTAAGGATATTGCTGAATATGAAACATTCAGTAGAGATTGACACATCCTAGCAGTTCAACTCCAGTGCTCATGTCCAAGATCCAGAATCATTATCTTGCAGCCGGCTCTATTTCTTTGCACTGTCCCATACTTAGGGAATTTGGGTTTCGTAGTCCCAGGGTTATGTCTGGAAAAATATTAGAGGGCTAGAAAGCAATACGAGGTTATACGACCAAAGCCTCACCTAACAGAACACTTATTTCACAAAGCCATCTGGCTAATCAGTCTAGTCAAAAACTAAAAGAATTTTTCCCTGAAAAATTATAGCTTTACAAAGATTTTAAGTACAAGTGCATCATTTTACCACTGCTGCATTGTATCTGGTATGATATGAAGCCCTTTCCAATTTTTAAACACATCTCATGACGAAGGTGTCCCAGGTTTATGCAGAGTGAGAGTGAAAGCCAGGCCTCCTAACACTGATTTTTAAAAGTCATCAAACATCAGGACATGTGTTCCTCTGCAAAGTCCCACAAGATTCTGCTGCTGTTTAAATGTGACAAATTTTTTCCCATGTGAATTACTGTTTTATGATTTGCCTGAAAAAAAAAAAATCAAAAGCCTGGAAGCCATTTGAGCTGTTAAAAATTAATGAACAGAGGTCTTTTAGCTCTTACTTTATACTCAAATATCAACAGGTCCTCTGTGAAGGATTTGATTAATTTGAGCAGAATTGACAGAAGCTGCCCACACAGCCCCTTCTTACCGAGTGTAAGCGTACCCCACTAAGTGTAGGAACACCCGCTCCCTTCCACATGATGCACAAGCAATGTTTTCACTGCGATTCTCTGAGCTCCGGTGGAGAAGCGCTTGCGGGCATATCCTTGTCAGAGAAGCAGGCAAGGTTCTTCTTCCCTAACCCTCAACACACACACACCGCACACTTATGTGTAAATGCTTAGGTAATAAGTCATGAATAAGGACTTGAACTAGGAACTTCATCTTTCGTGTTACTCAAGTAATGAAGCTAGGCAAGATGTTTGAAGAATTAAATTACATGATAGGCTAAAATCAATCAGGGTAGAAATACTACACTGAAAAAAAAGAAAATCAATGTACACACATACACATATCTGTCCTCCAAACCACGCAAATAATACATACCACTGTTAATAAAAAAAAATGGGGATCATTTCTCAGCTCCTTATTTCCATCTCTCCCAGCAACACCCACACAGTAGTTACATATAGCAAAGCAAAAAAATTTTAGGACTGTTTCCACCTTCAAGGAGAACAGGCAAATCAGAAGTAAAAAACAAAGCACCAAAATAAATCAAATTTAATTAGAGCAGCATTCCTTCTTTTCTTCCAAGCCACGACCTTCAGTGCTAGGTTTTAGGACCCCTTCTGTATCTGCTGGGGAAGAAGAACAAGGTAGCTGCAAGCTCCTGAGTCAGTCCATGATCTGTGCCTGGGAAGATGTGACACCACTGCGGCATTGCCTCTCCATCGAAGCACGGACCTGGGTGCAGTGCAAGTGCGGTGATGAAGCTTCCTTCATCATGATTACTTCTTCCTGCTGGAAAACATTCCAGCTCTGAGTGTGTAAAATTGGTGGGAAAATGCCCTTTGCAAATAGCAACTGCAGCGTAACAATTCTTGCTTGTGACACAGACGCACACTCGAGTAGCCAGCAGCTGACACTCAAGCACTTCACCTGTCGCTATTAGCACTCCTGCAAAGAGGCACACAACAAAAACTAGATCCTAGTGTAAAAATACCAAATCCTACACATTCCCAGCTGCAGGTGAGCATGACCAGTAAGGGAGCAAACAGCATCAGCCAGGTAAAAATGGATACATGGAAGTCGCTCTTTTAAGTTTGTGTTATGCAGAATTTCTGTCCTTTCCATGCCCAGCCAAACAACTGAAACAACTTATTTTATTCACTCACTGGAGATGCCCAGTCACAAGATGTTAGTTCTGCCAACTGGGCTCAAATACAGGCTCAGGAGGACACATCTCCAGGGCTGACATGATCTGGATCTGTCACTATGCCTCTTAATTCCCTTTGAATTTCACTCCAGCTCAGGAGGCCTGGAGGTGACTATAAGCAGGAGCTCATGCCAAACAGAAGAGGCAACCTTCATGCTTTGTATGGGATAGCTTCCACATTAGGGAAGAGCTGTCCAGGAGGGTATCTACAAATTTCCTACTGAAAATTAAGGTTTGTGGTTTTCTCTCTTTCTTTCTCTCTCTCTTTTTTAATTAGCATCATTGTTGATCAACAAAGCAAACAGCAACAATGAAGACTACTAGACATCAGTTAATCAAGAAAAGCACTAACAGTCAAACAAGCAGCACCAAAATTCTGCTTCCTGCAGAAAAGATGGCCAACAACTCCAGGTACAAGTGGCCCATGTTTCAGTCTGGCTAGTCCCAGCTCAGCATATTCCATTAGCCAGAGACACTCAGAAGAAAGCTTTCAGATTCCTCTGATGGGTCTCTTACCATGCACTTAAACAGGTTCAAGCCAGTAAAAGATATAAGTGAAAAATGCATTTGTATTAAAAATCCCCAAACCTGACCTGCCAGTGTCACTCCATAAAAACACTACCATTGGTAGCTGTGCAGTTTAAACTAAACCTCTACCACTGCCCCATTTTTTGAGCTGGTACCTGTACATTAACTCCAGAGTGCTGTGGCAGTACAAGGCAACCATGTCCACGGTAAAGCCTGCAAAATAATTTCAGCAAGGTCAGTGACAGTCACAACTGGAATTTACAGCCTACTTTTTTCCAGAGATCACTTATCTAGACTTCACAACAAATGAGAGCAAAAGAGGAATGTCATTAGTGAAGTCAGCAGATAGCTGGCAGGGATGCAACTTTGTAGAATTAAACAAAACAAAATATCAAATAATCAGGTCAAACATCCAGTACAAAAGCTGTGTTACAGTGTATGTACTCAGTCAACCAGCTATTACGAAAAGTTCCTTAGATAAATATGTAAAGTTTCCTTTCATATTTGCTGGGTTTTGATTGGCTTTTAAAATAGGTATTTCAAAAGTAGACATACTTTTGTTTGTAGCAGTTCCTTTTTTTGTTATTTTCTTAAATGGCCTAGGGGAGCTTGGTGAGGGCAACAGGATCTCCCTAGGAAAAGTTATCATTTCTGAAATAATCTTACATGGCACAGTATTCCCCAGAACACACGGAAAAGAAAGATCTACAGCCACAGTCCTATGGTCAGTATTCACATCTGCTAGCATACAAATTCCAGATAAAAATACACCTTTCTAATAGTTTCAGAATCCCCAGATCAAGATTTCTATAATCAGCATCAAACACTAATTGAGCAGGGAGGCCTACAAATAGTGCTATTAAGATCACCCTCCAGAATCCGGGGAAAAGTAATATACAGTCTAGAGGTCTGAAGAAGCAGTGTAATTAATTATTATTACAAACTCCTAAGCAAAAGAGACCAAACATTACACTACCAAGAATGATATCTTGAGTATCATGAACACAGCCCAGGACAGCGCAGCAGAGCTCAGTGCCTGTGACTTCCCACACCAGCAACGATGGAGGCTGGCTGCAACCACTGGGTGCCTGCGGCTGTGGGCAAGGAGAGATGGAGCAGCATCAAAAAAAAAAAAAATGTGCATTACATAAAGTAAGCATCTATCCACAGAAAGGGCTATGAAAATGGATGATTCTCACACCTTTAAAAAATACTCAGAAGCAAAAAGATGCACCTACTTTGAAGTAATGTCCTTCTTTGTGATGCATTCAAATTCTCTGCACAAAACCTAGATCGTGAACTCTTCACTCCGAAGGTAATGATTTTGTAAAGGAGATAATACTATAAATAACAAAAAGTAAGAAATAGGACTTTTCATTAAGTACCAGCCCTCAAAACCAAGCAAATTTCATTTGTATCTGGATTGCCAACTGAGATTAGAACATTTACAACATTCCCTCAAATCACAACAGGAACTTTAGAAGAGAAAGGATTTGTGTCATCCACCTGCTTTCCCAAAGGATCATGGGTGAATGAGAAAGTGCTTTTAATCCTGGGCTCCTTCTCTCCACATCTGCCATTCCTGAGAACAGGAAGGTCCAGGCTGGAGCAAACAGGAAAAAGAGTGGCCCTAATGTGAAGACAGCCTTAATTGGTACAACAGAAAGGTAGTCAGGATGACTCATCCTTGACAGAGAAAGCATCACTTCATTTTTTTGTTAACATAACAGCATGTCAAACCATAGCATAAGGCTTTACTAAGTTCTTGGGTTGGAACATAAATGTGTGTAGAAGTGATAGCCACCTGAAGCAGTTGAGACACTCTGTCCATGCAAGGAAGACTGGCTGCACAGGCAGCACACCCTGAGGGAAAGAAGGGAAGAAGAGACCCTGTCAGGACAAGTAAATAAAAAGAAAAATATTTTTAAATGAAACAAATTCCCTGTAATAAGTAAAGTCTTTAACAGGACTTAAGTTTTGTAATTTCTGTGTATTTATTTGAGGCAATACATTACTGTGCCATGCAGTGACTCCACCTCATTGTGCATCCCATCAATAAAATTGAATTTTGACCATGTACCAACAATATATGAATATTTATTCATAAAATATTTATAATTTGTAATTTAAAATTTATTTATAAATTAAATACCTTTTCTACTATTTTCCTTCCTGTACCCCAAGGGATCATCTTGCACACCCCATTTTGGAGACCACTGGTCCAATAGAAGAGGCTTCACAAAAAAACATTTGCTGAAGAGATTTCAAAAGACATCACATATTAAGATGAAAATGTATCTAACAAGGCACCTATTTCCTAGAGACACATCAGTTTTTCCACAATTTCTGCACAGAAACACTGATCCCACAAAGATTTTCCCAGGATGTACCCACAGGCAAAGCCAATGTTCTCCAGATCACCAAAACCAGAGAACATTCATGTATCTCCTCTTCAATACTGTCTAAACACCTGGAAAACAGAGTTCCTAAAAGGCCCTACACCCAGGCTCTCAAAGCACAGGTTTCTGGGGTTTGACTCCCCGCAATGCTATACTCAAATTGAAATACTGGACCAAAATTTTTCCTGCAAACGGACAGCCAGCCACTTCTATTTAGGGGAAAAAAACCCACAACAACCAACAAAAAAAACCCACCGACAAACAAAACCACAACATGTATGCAGAGACCATGTTTGAAGCGCTGTATTGTTGTATTCATGTTTTTCCAGAAAACCAAAATCCTCACTTAGCTCCTTTTTCTCTGGGTTTACAGATGATGATTCTGTTTTAAAATTGTATGTTCCTTTCACACTGGATTTCACTAGCTACAGCTGTACTACACAGTTTCTCACTGAACCATATAATTAAGTTACATTTTCAGCTGACTACATAAATTGATCTTCAGATGCAATAACTGCATGTGCAGACTGACATTCTGGACATGCACAGCTAGCCTTGGCTGTACCCTGCTTCCACTGAAACAAATGGCAAAGCTTCCAATAACTCCACAACTGAAAAACCCTTTTTGTAGAAGAAAGCACAGAAACCCTAGTCAAAAATACAAACTAGCAGTACTAATTAAATACTTCCAGGCAACAGAAGTAAATTCAGTGAAAGCTGCTGGTGAACAGCAACTGATGACCCTGGGACAAGCCCCTGACTGTTGCAGAGCTGTGTCTACATGGTTAATGCAAAGGGAAGTAATGAGCCATGCAATGCATTAGACACCCAAGAACGGGGTTCCTCTAAGATTTTGATGTCTTTATCAGTGTTTACAACTTATTTTCATAACTGTTTTGCTTCATGAGACTAAAAGTCTGTTTTAGTTCTTAGTTTCAGACTATTTACATTAACAACAATTCAAAGAAATTAACAACAAGAAATTAACAACATTTTGAAGACATAATGATGCCTTCTAAATTCTTCAACTGGAGAACAGACAGTAATGACCCTTTTGGAAAACTGAACTCTCAGATAAGGATTTAGTCTCAACTATAAGAATGTTCAAGTTTAAGCAGAATGTTTTTCTTTTAAATAGTTATTACAGATATTTGCAAGTAATATAATCTAATAGAAGCCTCTCCATAATAAGTAGTCTTGACTCAAGAATTTACTTCCTGTGGCATACAGTAAGTCTATTCCTGCTTTCACAAACCAGGTACATTTTTGAGTTCTAGGAACAGCCAGAAGAGTGTTCAGGTCACTTCACTGAAATATTTATTTAACTTACACAAAAACGAATTAAGTCATATTTTGATGAATGTTTCTCTGTGGCTTGTATTTTTCTTAAAAAGAATTTGAAAAGATTATTCCCAGTATCTTGAATGAGTAAAGACATCTTTTTAAAATAATTTCTAAACCAGACTGAGATCAAGTGGCTGTACGCACTACATAAATCTGAAATTCCTGTCCCAGGTCTCTGCAATATCAAAGTGATAACTCCTAATGGGTTCTGGACTTCTAAGGTATGAAAGATACATCTCACCCCCACTTCATGAGAGACCAGAATAGACTTTTGAGTCTATTCACCAATTTGCCAGCACTACCCCAGTCATCTAGAAATGGTAATACAGCAGTTGTTCTGAGCTCAAAGCTTTCAGGGTTTGTTGGGATCTCAAGGCAAGAACAAGGCATCATGAGAACGATATGGCCTTTCTAAACTAAACCCAGAAAATGGCAAATCTCAAAGCATGGCAGAATCAGCAGCTCTTGTAGTGATGTCCTTTAACAACCTTGAAGAGGTTTGGAGAACTGCACCAAAGCATTGCCCGAGAGGGCCAAACAGCATGGGCCAAACCCCTCAGTCAGTCCAAACAACCATGGCATTTGGCTTGAAGCCCGTGCCAAGGCACCACTCAGCAGCACAAACTGCCTAAAGCAAGAGCCTTGTTCCTGCAAGGCATCACTGCTGACTTGGTTGTGCCAGTCACCAGGCTGCCTTCCTGTTTGGGTGCATCACCTTAAAGCTATTTTAATGCATATCACACGGCCACTCATTCTTTCCCTGTTCTGCATCCACTTGCTTCCTCTTCTCTCCCCTGTTTAATAACAGCAACCCCAGTCTCCTCCTCCATCCAGCCTGCCTTGCAGGCTTGCAGTAGCATTAACAGAATGCAGTTTTTAGCACTTCATCTCAGTCAGCTCATTTCTAATTTTGCTCATACAGCTCTGCGTTGTACTGTTCCTCTGTGTCTTTCTGCTTTTGCTGTCTCACCACATGTCTGTTGCCAGGCAAACTGCTTAAGTTGTGCATTGCAATTTGAGGGACAAGCCCTCCACCCTTAAAAGCAAAGTGGGATAAACAGATGCCACTTCCTTGCAGCAAAATATCTCCTTTCAGCTGGTGCAGCACCTGAAAGGTACTGCTGAGGAAACCTTAAAGGACAAACCAGTTCATTTGCCTTTAAAAATGACAGGTTGCAACAGCTCTGGAAGAGTTCTCCAGCACAAACTGAACAAAACCAGCAATTAGCCAATCAGCCCAGCAATCACCACTTATCAATCCCGCTGGTGGATCAGCCCCACATAACAGCTGCTTGCCACACTTGCACCCTTCTGTCAGCAACCACAGCATTAGTCTCACCTATGAGCCTTTCCTGGTCGCTGGTGCCAACAGTTTTTTCCTCTCATCAATTCTTCAATCAAACATAAGCAGGGCACAACTCTTGGGCTGGCCAGGACCTTCCACCTTCTCCAATCCCCAGGATAAGCACTGACATCAGGGTAGCATTCATTCCAGCGTTAAGAACAAAGCACCGAGAGAGAAAACCTCCGTAGACAACACCACAGACAACACATGCAGTTACTGAGATGGTTTCCAGACGCCGATGACCACGAGGCAGGTCTTCAGCCACCAGTGTCACCCACACCCTCCCCAACACCTCCCAGCACCACTTTCCTTACACTATCCTTTTTAAATCAGTTGTGGCTGTTTTGGTCGCAACTCAAGAGACTCTTCCAATCACTTTTACTAAAACAAGAGATCCAATGACAAAACAAATAAAGGGGAGGGGCTTTTGACTTTTTAAAGACAATTGTGATTAGTCCTCCAGCACTGCAACACACCCCGTGTTCACACACCAAATTGAACACTGTGCTACCAGACTATGATTTAGTATGCCCAGCCAACCAGTTTCAAGCCCACACTGGAAAATACAGCACCCCAAGAACAGGGAAGGTCTGTAAAGAACATGAGCTGCCTCACATGAGCCGTGCCAGTGAGAGCAGACAGAACATCACTTAGGGAACAACCAACACTACACTCCTGTATAGCTTTGGGACTTTAACATGAGCTCACAAACATCCTTTTCCAAACTCATGATTAAACACTACATAATAGCAATACATTAGGAAGAAAAATAAAACCAACAAAAAAACCCCACTGAGGTTTAATGCATAGTTCCTAGAACAGATGGTACCACATGTGCAAAACACTCCTTTTTTCCGAGCTGATTTTTCAGGTTATTCAGGTATAAAATACTTATTTCCCAGGTTTCCCCATCTTAGTAAAATTTTTACTTGCACTGGTCAAAGTGATAAATACATTTCTGAAGAATTATTTTCTCCTATTTGAAAGTCGAACCACCTTTGTACCAGACTAAAGATATACACATAGAAGAGATTTATTTTTTCAGAACCTCCACCTCCAAGTCCAAGTCATATATATTTCCAAAGACTCACATTCTCGAACAATTAAATCTAAAGGGAAGCCACTTAACTGACTTTAACAGATGTAGAATTAAACCCTAAGGTAATAATTCATACTGAAAATAGATCTTTCATACAGATTGCAAGCTGAGCTACACCTCAATAGTTTATCAGAAAAAAGAGGCTAGTCCTCCAACCCCTATAGAGCCACATCCTAGGTCTTTTGTGTGAAGGCAAAGAATAGCAAGATAGCATAGAAAAGTACAGCAATATCTTTGTCTTAGATTGTATACAGCAAATATACTGGTATAAGTGAATTTTTAAGAAGCAAGGTTAGACTTGTAGCTTTTCTGAAAGATAGTAGTCCCATGAATGTCAAATCCTCCTGACAAAGATCAGATTTAATCAAATATCCCTGATATCCAGACTTCAAAGGAAGTTTGGTAGCATTAAACTTTCAGATCCTCACTACTACATTGTATTAGATGATGGATGCCATCACCTTTGGTAAATCTTGAAACAAGGACTTGCACACACAGTATGGATATTATTATATATTTTGTCAGCTTATTTTTAAAATCTAAAGGTTTTGAGTGCTCCATGGAACATTTGTTTTTGAAACCAACTGAAACATCAGTGTTCAAATTCTTCTACATGCTCCACAAGAAATGAGTACTACAACTAAAAAGAAAACACACTCTTAGCAAAGCTGTTTAGGCTTCTAGTTAGCTGATGTCTGAGTTCAGAAGTAAGTGGCCCAAACAGCATTTTGGAACATAAAGTATTTTAACAAAAGTAATTATAAAAAATTATCACTAACTTTTTGCTTCTGTGCATTACAGGCGTTGTTTTGCTTTTCTTTCACTTTTATAACTTCATTTCTAATTTTTTACCCTGAAGAGGAGGGAGACAGCAATCTCTGCATTTCCTTAACACCATAAACTAGGACACAAACTGAGTTCTCTTCCCCCATATGTTGTGGCATATAAAGCATCTTTTCACTTAAAACCACTAGTCCTATAATCAATATTTATAAGTGCCCAGCCTAAGAAGTTATAAAAAGATTTCCATTAAGAATAGATTATACTTCAACATAATGCTAAAAAAACCCCACTTATTTCTGGTAAGTTTTATTTTTGCTCTGCGGTATCAACTGGCCCTTGCTTTAGCACATTAATAATTAGGAACCAGGGCACTGATGCCCTCATGAAGGTCAGTAGAGAGCTTCATTGTCTCCTCTTAACTTCAGAAGACTGGAATGATAGCAGCAGAGATGATGAAATTTGGTTTCTCTCATCCTTGTGCCCCTTGAAGCACCATAACACCATGCCTGTCTCTGTCCCAGGTATCACCATAGTCCCCATGTTCTCCCCTTTTCTTATGAAACAGATCTTCTAAGATTATTTCCAGCTCCTTCTGCACATCCTTTCAGGGGAAGAGTCAGCTCGTGTAATGCCCAATCCCCAGCTAAGCATCTGCTGACTCACTGGCCAATACACCCACTCTAACTGACAACCAGGCCTGGCCAAAGAGAACAGATAGATCAAGATACTTTCAAGAAGTCTGAGAGTATTCAACTTGGAGTCTTACTCCTTGGATAAGTTTGGCTTGGAAATTTTCCTCTGCAAACTTCAAGCTATGGATCTGCCCCAGAGAGATGTGATAAACAAGTGTGCATCTGTCCTTCAATTTTGACTTACTTTGTCCACAGAGTTATGGAGGGGGTTTCTATTTGAACTGTAAAATCAGTTTCCCTTTAATACATATTTTGAATCAGGCAAAGGATAATACACGGATATTTTTACCCCAATTATGGTATTTCCAACTCCAGTAATCTAGAATAAGATAATGAAAAGAAAGATACTCGTAATGAAAATACTACTCTTTACAATTACAGCACAAAGGTAAGACCAAGTAGAGAAGGCAAGTTAACATGTCAGCCCTGCCTTGAACCAGCTGTCCTGAAAGGTTTCTGCACATGTGAGGTCTTAAATAGCTGATTCACATGGTCTGTCATACCTTGCTGGAAACTTGTTCTAAAACATATACCCATATACAAATATTTACAAACACAGATATATTTTATATATCTATAAACATATTCTAATACTTACATTTATATTTAGAGAGAGGGAGACAGACACACAGAAATCCCTACACTGTTTCTGACAAGGAGTCATTACTTTCCATCTACCTGAAATTCAGCAGGCTTCTCTTTTCATTGCTTGTGTTATGAAATTACATGTAAACATTAAACTCAAATAAGGAACAATAAATTCTATTAATACAGTCATGTCACAATTAAGTATTTATGTAGATACTGCAGAAAGCTCATAGATATTTTATAACTCCTTGGGGGCTGAATAAAATTAAATCAAAGGGAAAAGGAAATGTGGTGACGCAAATGCTCGCCTTTAATTAATCAGAATTAATCAAAATAAAAATAAGTAATCTTCTAGCAGTCAAAGCAGCACTAGGGTAAATATGACGATATAGTAAATAACCCAGCAGAAATACAAATGTTCCAAGTACAGGCACCCCCTAATGAAAATGAGGTTTTTCCAAGACTGTAAACTGCCAAAGATGGGCTTTCGCAGGATCCTTTTTGGGTATTTTACAGAGCAGCTGTGAGAAACGATCTTCAAGGTCCACTTTTAAATTTTAGCCTTGTTAGTTTGAAACCGTGGGCTGCTGCTCCTGGGAAGTGAGAAGGCTGCGCCTTTGCAAGGGGCAACACTCCACACGTCACTGTCACCTCATCACTCCCCAGCTGCTCCCCGGGGCTGTCCTACAACGCCGGCTTTCACAGCCCTGTCACCAGGTACGAGCTCTGCCTAGCACACCTATCTGGTATGCACACACATGGCATCTGGGAGTTCAGCCACTGCTCAGCTAATTGGCTACCTGCTTAGTTACAACCCCAGCCAGGATAATGTTTTCTAAACGAGTGAAAGGGCAGAGCATCTCCACAGCTACTAATAAGGCTGTCACAGTCTCTGATTAGAATGGTGTAAGCACCATCAAGTAGTTGTACATGAAAAACTGCAGCCAGTGCTATAACCAATTTAGCCAACTGCTATGAAAGTACAAGTATTCTAAAATGTATACTTATAAGTTCTGGAACAAGAAAAGTTAGTTATCTAGTCAGACCTTTGAGGTACCACAGATCCTGATGTGTGACTGAAATATCTCAATATCGACATCAGGCGTTTGTGTTTCTAGCACTATTTGGTGTCTCTGGAGTGTTCACATGAAAGATAGGAGCACAAGATAGGAGCTTCACTCATTTCCGTGATGGAGCACTGAATTACCCACCATTCCATGGAAGATTTGTGCTTCATTTTTCATTTGAATTAAGCAGGGCCTCAGTTCTTTTTCTGCTTTTCTTCACTAGATAAAAGAGTTCCTTTCTTGCAGGAATATTTTCATAAATCTAATCAGTTAATTTCTCAACCTTCTTTTTTTTTTTTTCCAACCAGATAGGTTACATCCAAGTCTCCTGCTCTAAGATGATTTTTTAGTCTTTGGAATAACTTCCACAGCCCCTTTCTTCACCCTGCAGCTTTTCTAACATTCTTTAAAGAATACTGACACCAAAACATCACCCAGTGCCCATGCAATGTGATATACAGAAGTGAAACCTTATTCACCGTGCAGTCCTGGCATGTTAGAGATACATCAGAGAGATATGGCCAGGTTGCCTGTAAAGCACAGTACATCTTTTCATAGACATCTCAGCTTAAAAGCAAGGCTCAAGCTATCAAAACTCCAAAGCCTTCAGCTCTGCCCACTTATGCCAAGGAGTGATTATTCTCTAAAACCTTCTGCAATGTCTCCTCTTCTGCTGTCTTCTCTTTCAAAGCACACCAGCTTGTTAACCTCATGCTTTGAGAGAATGAAAGTCTCCACTAGAAGTGACTTGCCCTGTCCTGTGTCTACTTCCATTGGGTGTGTCCCTGTAGCTTTCCTTTCTCATCCCAAGTGTGATAACCACTTCAAATTTTGTCAAGGTGACTTCAAAATACAGTACTAAGTTGTAAACACTGTGTCTGCACTCTGCAGCACGGAAATCTCAAAATCAGAGAGAAACCCTGTAAATCAAGTGTGTGTTATTTTAATAGACTTCCCGCACTAGCTGCAGTCTCTGCAGATTTATAAAACCACTTGGCAGCATGCTACACACCAGTAATTACCAGAGCAGGAAACGCTCAATAATACAGAAATAATTCATTGTCATTACAGATACACAGTATGATGTGAAGATAGAGAGATTTCTTTTTGCCCTTTTCTTTATATACCAAACAGAAAGACAAGAAACCTTTACCCCAAACAAAAGAACTGCACAAAACTCTGCCCACTGCACTCCCCGCTACTGACCAATGTCACCAACAGTGTGTCAGGGAGCCTCCAAAACGGCCTTTGACAAAGCACATCAGACTTGTCCAAGCTTTCAGTCCTGGAACAGTAGGCAATTCTGCAAAACAGATACCTTGCCCTATGTGGACGAAAGAGATAAAAGGGCCAGATTCAGCCCTGCAAGAAAGCAGCAGCAATGCTCTGGCCTTCACAACACTGCAGGGGTTTATATTTCGTTTTTAAACAAAGCATTAGATACATTGCAACCTTCATATAAAACGATCACTCAATCACACAATTATCACAACCATTTAAGGGAATTCTGTAGTTTATACAGCATTTTTAATTAATCAGTATAAAAAAAGGCCCAATTTTGATCTAAGAAGTGACAGTTTGAGAAAATCTCCTAAGAAACAAGACTTCTCCAGCACTGAATCTTTATCAAGGTTTTCCCATCTGCAAGATCAGTAAAGAAGTGAAAATACATAATAAGGAATTTTACCAGGCCCAAACCACAGAGGCTGTGGAAGATGATACACTGTTTGTAGCAAGAAAATCATAATGCATCTCTATTTAGCATATGCATGTGCGCCTATTTGCTCTAGATGCATGTATAATCAGCCCTAGTATAAATTAGAAATCATATGAAGGATTAAACATCGATTGCCTGTCCTCCTACACTTCCCATCCCTCTGCCAGGTCCTGATTAAAACAGAAGGCACAGTAGCAATGGCTGAAAACAGACTCTGAAATTGAAATAAGAGAGGAAAATAGTTTTCTCTTTGTAGCAAAACCTATAAAAGCCACATTAGTATTTGACTGTCAACAAATACCACCATATTCTGAAATTAGGAAATCGTGACGGTTTTAAGAGGATCTAAAAGGTGCAGAAAAATGAGGATTATTAAAACTTGAAGATATGACAATTATATTTGACGATGGAAGTCAGTGTTATGCAAATAATTGTTTTAATATTTCTCAGGCATCCCACATATTATAACTATTTCTCAGTGACTAGGAGGGTTTCACACAATCTTTAAGTGTAATCTTTTGCAAGCTTCACCATCTGGGAGTTCACAGACAGCATTTAATCTTACTGGCTTTTTCCCAAGAGACTTACTGTAAGTCTGTGGCATGTCTTTCTTTTAACAATCAAATTTGGGGGGTATTTTGGTTTTGACTGTGGCTTAAAATAGCCCACTACCAAAATAACATTAGGGAGATCAGGTCTCCAGAGAGCAACAGCATCTTTTATGAGACTAGATGACAGAGCTCAAACTTTGCCTGATACTTTCCCTGAAGTATGCAGAAACTTCTTCAGAAATGAACAAATGCAGAAAACTTCTAACTACATGCAGATAAATCATAAAGAAACAAACTGCTGGTAGAACATAGGGCACCTCATCAGACAAAAGGAGAACTAGTTGGTGAGATGATGCAAGAAAGAGCAGACTGGGAATGAAAGGGGACAAAGAAGGAGAGCAGAGTATCATTACAAGTCAGGCCATAAAGCCGTTACACACATCTAGGGATATCCCTACCATTATGCATATGTGTAGCTTTTTCCATTATGCATATTCAGGAGAGCCACAGTATATTTGATTTCTCAGGTTCATTTTTAAAAATATTTTTCTTTGTTTTGTTCTGGATTTTGGGGGGGTTTGTTTTAAAATATCTCAGAAAAATCATGGCCAGGAAGATGATAGGAAGATATGAAAGACAAAAATAGTGTTCCAATCCTTCACCAACCGTCTGGAGCTAAGTGTCTGGGTGTAGTCACCCACACAATTCCTACTGCTCTGGACAGAGTCTACTGTATTCAAAGCATATGTAAATTTCAAAATTCCTATAGCTCTGCCCTCCAAAGCATTTATTAGAAACAGTGTTGTCCCTGCCCAAGGCAGGGGGTTGGAACTGGATTATATTTAAAGTCTCTTCCAAAACAAACCATTCCATGATTCTCTGATTCTATTCTGGCACAGCTCAGTTTCAGATTTCTTTTTGGTTTTGTTTGGTTGTTGTTGTTGCATGTGTGGGTTTTGTTGTTGTTGTTGTTTTTCTTTTGTTGGTTTTGTTTTAGTGCACTGGGAGTTTGTTCCTTCCAAAGATTTTGGTAAGACTGATGGTTATTTTGAAGGCTCAAGAACTAAGGGCAGAAAAGGAATGTGAGTTGAAGATAAGTGCAACACATGAGTTGCATGTAACACTTTGCTCGTGTTTCAGATGCCTGCTAGTTTTGGGGATAAGAATTTCTTGGTCTGTGGTCAAACCTCAGCACTTTGACAAGGTCTCAGAAATCAAAGCATGACGAAAACTTTCTTGTCCCCTAACACTCCACAGGTCAAATGGACAGCACAGCCACACTGGACATCACAGACTGGCTAGCTGAGGAAAATACTGGCTCTCTTTAGACAGAACTCTTCTGTTTCATGTTTATTTGTCACCCAACTAATTAAAAGTAATAATGATCAACGTAATTCACAAAATATATCTGTCACACTGCAAGATCAGACCGGCTGAAAAATAGAGCAACATGACTTTTTTATCTCCAACTGTACTCAAGTCAAGTGGCAGCACTCTTAGATATAATTAGAAGTTTTCCATTTTATTCAGCTGTTATAAACAAACAGCGGGGGACTTCACGGGAGCAATTTCATGGGAAGGGCCAATGGAAAGTAATAAGCAAAAGAAAACAAAACACTTTCAAGAACAGAACTACCTCCCAGTGTGGCAGCCTGCTGGGCACACTGAATAAGGAAAGGCTTTGTTTCAGAGAAAGGTCATAGGTTGGTTTTCTTTAAAAACCTGTCTAAAATGGCTTTTTTTTAAAACATCATCTAATAGGTCATTACCAACACATACAGATGAAATTTGTAGTCTCAGCTGTGGTACATGTTCCTCAGCTGCTACCACCAGCTGAGGCAGCCGCTCACACAGGAAGCCCCTAATTGCAACAAGGCAACACTATTAATGGTCCTAGACTTCAATAAATTGTCAAATTCTTATGTTCAGATTTCTAGACCAAATTCCTATTCAGAGCTGGTTGAATGGAAACATTTTTTTAACTACGTTGTCAGACTACTCTGCCATTCAATGGACATATTTCACTCTTTTGTAATAGGAACTGCATCCATGAAATATGGAGGACAAGAGGGATAGAAGTCAGCTTTGCAGTCACACCACCCCCTTCACCTCCTTCAGAAGGAGATCTGCAGACATCCTACACAGCACATGGAGAGACTGTGACAAGTCAGTGCTTCCTAAAGCAAATCCTTCCCATCAGCTGCTGACCACCACAGACAGATCAAGTCCCCACTCCACAGCCATGCTACCACTGGCTTCCTTGTCCACAACAAGTAACGTTAACTGCCACAAAATGAAAGCTTTTATAGCTCTGCATCTCTAGGCAGCAGAGCATAAGGTGAACAGACACAGGCAACAGGGAGGACCTTTCCTAAAACCCACCCAAAACTGATCAAGGGTACACACAGTTTACACAGCTACCTGGAAGTATATTATTTCTAACACTTCAAGTTATTGTTCAGATTTCATGTTGTTTCCTAAAACAACAAGTTGGAACTCTTTCAGCTTCGTTTTTGAGCCTCCAATCACACTTCCTCCCATAGCCCCACAATAGCTAAATCTGCACAGTTTACCAGGTTTACTTTGCTGACAAATACTGGATGAGCGCTTATCTGAAGATATGCATAATGCATTTTTCACTGTTTCTGACACAGGAGAATAATAGCTCATGAAGAAGTTCTAGCAGGAGCATTCCAAAACAAGCTTATTTTGTGCCTCATATATGAAAACCCTAATCTCTTTCTGTAAATTCCAAACATGCTTTTAACTTTGGTTAAGATAAGCTCTCCAGCAAAATGCTACAATAGCTCCATACATGACTTATGTCCCTCACTGCACTGTGACACGTTACTGTGAGCACCAAGTGCTTTTGTACTGCAAGTGCCTTGCTCTGCATGGAAAACAAATCCCACCTGTTCTAATTCCTTGAGAGTACGACTACTTCCCTGTCAATACTTTAGTTCCTCCAGGTCTTGTTGAAGGCCTCACATGGGAAAGAGTTTTCAGATTCCATTCTTATTTTCAAAGTCAACACCACCTTGCTGTTCCCCCAGACTGAGCTATTTGTTCAATGGTTCTTTATGACTAATTCATTCACTAGTCACAGATCTTTCATGCCTTGTAACCTGCCTGTAACAATGCTGGCTTTTACTGTAGTAGGATGTTTACTGTAGTAGCCTGTTCACTTGACTTTTGTGAAGTCTTTTTCAAACAGTAATCTTGCAACGCTGGGGAAAGCAGTATAAGAGCCCCACAGGTCTGTGATGCTTCTGAGGAGCTGTGGCTCTCAACAGGAGAAGAGAAAAAAAATAGGTATCTGGACATATTTCTTCTGCCTTTTTGCTTCTGAAACATGAGTTAAAATATTACACAAGAACTGAAAGATAAAGAATAAGATGTTATATAATGGCAATATCCATCAGTAATTATTTTTCTTCTTGGTGAGGTAGCCTTCCTCAATTTTTTCTGGGGAAGAGCTCTTACTCTGGAGTACCATAAAATAAGCACATTCATCTTGGAACAAAAAAAATTTGCCTTCTGCTATGTTGAAATATATACTCCTAAAATGAAAATACTGCCCACCATTAAAAGAGGTTTTTTTCTTTTTTAACGGAATTTCTCCCCATGCAGAAAAACTACATACCACTTTTTGGTAGTTTGTGCTGCCACTTTCGTTTCCTATTGCAGTATCCTTCAATGGAAAGGAGGAGCCATCTCCTACCTTTTGGTATTTCCTCTGTGTACTGGTTTTGGCTGGGATAGAGTTGAATTTCTTCATACTAGCTTGTGTGGGGCTCTGTTTCGGATCTGTGCTGGAAACAGGGCCGGAAATTAAGAGATACTTTCATTATTGCAGAGTAGGGCTCACAGAGCATCAAAGCAATATTTTTGCTTTCTCACCCCACCCCCCAAGTGAATGGGCTGGGGGTGCACAAGGAATTGGGAGGGAGCAGAGCCAGGACAGCTGACTCCAGCTGTTCAAAGGGATGTTCCATACCGTATGGCATCATGCTGGCAATACAAATTGGGCATAAGAAGAAGGAAGGGAGGGGCATTTGGAGTGATGGCATTTGTCTTCCCAAGTCATGTGTGATGGGGCCTTGCTCTCCTGGAGATGGCTGAACACCTGCCTGCCCACGGGAAGTGGTGAATGAATTCCTTGTTTTGCTTCACTTGCATGTGCAGCTTTTGCCTTACCTACTAAACTGTCTTTATCTCAACCCGTAAGTTTTCTCACTTTTGCCCTTCTGATTCCCTCCCCAGTCCCACTGTGGGAGAGTGGCTGAACATCTGCTAGTGCTTAATTGCTGATCATGGTTAAACCACAACACTCTGGATTATCATTCCAAACAACAACAATAAACAACTTTGGGAAAATTTTCTCAGCATCTCAGTTTGTGCCCTACTAATTCCACTGCTTTCTGCTGCACAGGTGGGAGAAATAACAGGTTAATTCAGGAATGAACCCAACCATGGCAGCGCAATCCCCTTTATGCCCAGTAGACACCTGTCAGGCAGCACACATGAAAACTTCTCTATTTCAAAGAAAAAAGGGGAGTGGAGGAAGATTTTAGGTTTTCAAGATACCTGTCTTTAACTTTAAAAAACTTTACATCCAGGGTCTAGGGGTTTCCTGACACAGGAGACCCTGACCTACATCTGTAACAGACTTCTTTAGTATGTCTTCATGCAAAGAATTCTGCCTATATACTCTAAGTTACACAGGGAAGCATTATCTTTATTGCTGTTTACAGCCTTTCATTTTCTGTCTTAGGGGCTTCTATTCACGTTAAACATTTCCCCCAGTACAAAAATATTTAGCCTGCCTTCAGTGTGCTCTCTCCTAGCTTTTTAGGCTTCATTTTTGTTGCCCTCTTTCAACCCCTCTGTTTCCTACTTGTTTTTTCCCATAGTCATTATTCCTCTTTAGCTCTGCCCCTAATTAAGGGTGAACACAGTCTTAACAGTGTTTTAAATGTAGACTTTTCAGAGGCAACTCATTTTCCACAATCACATCCTCCTATGCGTTCTCTCCAAAACAATACTAGAGGGGTAACCGTATTTTCAAAACAGATACCTGTGTAACACTACTTCAGATTATCGTTGCCAAACACCACTACATTTCTCCAAGATTAAATTCATCTACTCGTCGAGTGGTTTCATGTTCTCCAGGGAGTATGAAGCAATTTCGAAGGCAAAAGAACAGAAATTTGCCCTTTATTTGATAGTAGGAGGAGCTCTGAGGATTTTTTTGTTGCTGTTGTATGAAAGGCATTCAGTTATTTGATAGCTAAAAGAGGTTTTCTGGCCTTAGAGAAAGTTGTGAGAGAGCACGGCAGTTAAACCACATACCAAACCATCAGGATTGTAAATAAGTGCAAGAGAGGCAGTGTACCTTACACCACATACAAAGTGGTAGTTTTCACTTGTAAACAAGGCAGTTCCACACAACCTCTCAGAACACCAGCTTGACTAAGCCTATAAATTTACAGGATTAGTATTGCAACATTTTATTGCTACAGCATCATCTCTCCCAAGCATTTGAACTATGTAACAGGACCAACACTTAAGGCAACTCAACACAGGAGACAGAAGTACATAATACTCCTTGTCAGTGAATTTGCTCCTACCTTGCTATCGTTTAGGAACTGAACCAAGCAGCTGTGTTACTGCTTGGCCAGGCACCCTTCCAGCAGCGCCTGCACCCTCTCTCTTCCCTGGGACTCTGGGGGCAGCGGCCACCAGGACCTCCCTGCCCCAGTGTCACTGCCACCACATTGGCAAGAAAGGACATGAGAGGAGGGAGAACTTGTCAGGAAGTCAAGGAAAAGCCTCAATTGACACAATTTCTCTAAATTGAAGCATCTCAAATTTGCTGCTTGAACAAAAAAAGAAACAAGTTCTGACCTTTGACCTCATCACTACAGAGGGTTCAGGCAGTATTTGACTCCAAGACTAGGCACACTTATTTCCAGTTTCCCCAACAGACAAGACATGAACAAGGTATTTCCCTGCCTTCTCCCTCCTTTCTCATGCAAACAGAAAACAGGATGAGCTCATGAGGGCAACACTTTCTTCTCCCCAAACGACAGCCATAGGGAGCATGGAACCTTTGAGGACAACTGCTCTGCTCAGGTTGCCTTATTCTGCCTTTCACACAAGAGGACGCCACCCTGTGTCCCCACAGCAGAGTTCTGTCCATGCTCACACTGGCACAGGCTGTGGCGTGCTCCACGCTGGTCAGGGGGCTCCTGCCTCTGCCCCTCTGCAGCACCCAACAGCGTTTCTAACACTTCACACCAGCATGCCCACAGAAGTCCATCCTCTCATTCCCTCACCACTAAAAAGAAAAACACGTGCCTCAAGGAGGAAAAAAGGTCTCCATATCATTCACTTCAGGTAGAAGCCGCAGCTTTTATTAGAGATAGCTCTGTCCCTGGTCTGAGTTAAACCAGCCATGCCACCAGTGCCAGCAGCAGCGGCAGCCGTCGCGTATCAGCCAATAACACAATCCCAACGCAAACCTCTGGGCCTGCAAAGCCCTGAAGAGCAATCTGCAGTGTGCTAAGTTGTTCCATGCCCACGTTTATAAACACACACACACCTAGACACCTGAAAGGATTATGCTCTTTCTGTTTCCACTTACATGTTCTTAGTTTCAGATTTCTAAATTATGCTGTGCAGCAAGAACTAGAAACTTACTGCTGGCTATAAGAATTTCTTCTCTTGATTCTAGTGCTTTTTCAAAGACAGATGAGCCGAGTTACCAAAACAGTTCCTTCTCCCCTCTACAAAAGCACTTCACAGAACTAGCTTGGGACTTAGGAATCAGACACTTTTCTAAACCCAAGCAAGAATGGAATTACAGCTAATCACATTAGCCTGTAACTTTTTTCCCCCTCTAAAAGCAGGATTAAAGGCAGAGATGGGGAACTTCCCACATTCCCACACACCAGCTGCATTCTTCCAGACTCAGCTTGCTGAACAGCTAATAGAATTACCATCCACAGACCTAGGATTTTCAGGGATTACTCTGGGGAGGTTGCCAAAGGAACTAACTGGTCTGTAACTGCTGGCTTTGCACTACCAGGAAGGGATAGAGAGACCTTAAAATGACATTGAGAAGTACCCCAGAGGGAGCCCCAGCCTGAAGAAGTTGCCATCTAGATTTTGTAAGGGCTGTGGAAACACTGATCTTGAAGTTTATTGAGAAGAACAACAAAATGAACTAAAAGCCTGGGTCTGGAGATGTGATTAATGAGAGGAGTGACAAGGTAAGGGAGAGGGAATTGCCCTCCAAGACTGATGCACCTTTGTTTTAAGAGATCAGTGTACATTTTAATGCCTTATCAAATCCTTCATTATGGTTGAGAGCATGTATGGCCAAGTTCTAATCTTCAAATGACACATGAAAATAGCTGAAAAAGAATTAATTTTTCTGTTCAAAGGGGAAGACGAAGAAGGGGACAAAAAATTTCTATTTATTTTCTGCAAAATATACATCACTCATATCAAACCAACCATACATAAAACTTGGACCTTTGTCATGACATAAGCAGCAATAATCACTGAGGTTACGTTTATGATTATTATTTTCCATTTCCAAATACCAAAATCTAAAGGCATACTCCACCCCCCATGGCACCACAAATACAATGCAGGTTTCCTTGTACAACTTTCAGACTTTCTAAAGGATAAAAATTGCAAATTTGAGCCTAGGAAATTAGAAGTTTTCCCTTTTTCCTGTTTCTTTTCAAGGATTTGATCTTTCTCAGTCAAGACACCTAAAAATAAGCCCAGCAAAGAGAAACAAAAACTAGTTCAGATAAATCTAGTTTCAATTCCAAACTTCAGCATTCATTCATGAAACAAATACAAATTTATATAATAATACAATAATATAAATAATACAATAATATAAATAATACAAATTCAGAAGAAAAGGCACTTTCTTCAAAATGCTGTTTTAAAAAACACAGCCAGCAATTTAAGGACCCTTTAAAGCACAGGCTTCCGCAAAGCATCACGTATTGCTGAACAAATAAAAAGCCCAAGACCCTCACTCAGCCTGCCATGGCACTTGCACAGACATGGAGCCAATGGAATTAGCAGTGGGAGGGATGCAAGGGGACAGAGGACGAGGCACTAAGCTCCCCACCCCGGCCACTGGAGCCAAGGGAGGTGCACTCCGGGGTAGGAGCAGAGCTGTTCAGCTCCTTCATGAGCCTGGTCAGCAAGGCAGGGACAGGAGTTTTACACAGGGGTTCTTGCCTTTGAAACTGATCATACAATGCAACCCTGAACATGCTGAAGAGGACCCTGCTCTCAGTTACAATGCTTGGGCCTGAAGCAATTTAAGGAGTGCTCTTCACAACCAAAAAGAAAAAGGTTGCTGCCCATTATTAAGTTTCAGAGTTTCTTCCTCCCCAGACAGGCAGCAGAGATAATGAATCAAAAAGGAAAAAAAAGTCCATAACCAACAATAAAATAACAACTTCCCTCAGGAGAGAAGAGGGGGAAAAAATAATAATGATTTTTTAAAATATTAGTCTCACTTAGTTGGCGGGGGAGGGGAATGTTGCCCAAACCCACCTTTCACTCAAACTGTTTTGAAACCTAACAAAACCCATGGGTTCACATGGTGACTTGCCACATCTGGAAAACACAGGGATCTCTGATGAACAGCAAGGTAACTTACTTTGTCACTTCTGCACAAAATGGAGCACTGCTCAAGTTATAAGAGGTGGAGATGTGTCCTCAGTCCCACCTTCAATGTAAAACTCTACCGAAGACCAGATTGTTAGTTATGACTGACAGGTATTTTACAGCATTACAAACATGCACTACGCATCATCTGTTTCTGAGGAGGTCTCTAACACATACCTAAAGATAGAAAAATCATACTTGGCCTGAATGAATCAGTGTTGGCAGGGAAAAAAAAAAAAGGATCTGCTGCAGAATTTGGCTGGAGCTGGATGTTTTCTGCTCCTTGCAGGGAGTTTGGGAAGAAGAAATTATCATAACAGGACACAGAGGACAAAGAAACAAATCAGGGAAATCCAGAACGGCTCACAGTGGGGAGCAGAGAGGAGGAAAGAACTCACCTCTTGTCTGTACCTTTATGCAATGGGGTAGACACACAGACAGGACAGCACAAGAGGCACTTAGATATGGGACCAGCAGATTAAATAAAAGAAGAAATTAACTGCAAAGACTTTGGAAACAGAGCTGTGCCTATAAAGGGACAATCTCACAGACCTCTAATGCCATGCCAAGGACACTTTGCTGCAGGATATCAGGAGCAGTGGTATGCAGGATATCCGATGCAATCAAAGCTCAGGGTATTTCTTCCCTTATTGTAGCAGAATACCACCATGGAAAGCATAAAGGCAGTGGCATGTGGTCTCCTACTCTTCCCCCCCACCGTTTCTCCCTGAAATCAGGCAAAGCTGGCTGCCTCAAATCACAGTTTCAGTGTCATTATTTTTGCCTGCAAAACAGCCTGAACAGCATCAAAAACAATCAGTAAAGATTGACTACACCTTAGGGTAGCACTGTAAACAGAAGAAAGGGGGAGAGAAAAAAAAGATATTGGAAATGGTTATTCACCTTTAAGTCACAGTCACCACCAGGACCTCAGACCTGCTTTCATAAGAGGGAAAGGTGCAGAGCCTACAGGGTCTGACATCATTCAAGGAGTCGAAAACAAGCTGGCATTATGACAAGCGACAGTGATGGACAGACAGATCCCCCCACACCAGAGGAGGGAGAGGCTGACATGATCTTGGGGGACCAGACCCATTCAACTCCTGCTTATCTTGGAGTCCCCATTTAGGTCCCCATGTAGGCCACACAAGATTTTCAGTTCTATCAAGCCGGAGGCTCTCTGCAGACACAGCACTGCCCACACCCCTGTACCTCAAGCAGCTCTGGACTCCTTCAGCAGATTCTCTTCCCCTTAAGCCTCGCTGTGTTGAATACAGATCCCAAACAATGAGCGAAGCTCTAGATTTGCCACCCTACTTCATGCCAGAAAGTTGCCTGCTGGCTACAACCCACTAAAACATCTTCATATTTGAGTTTCTTTCTTAAATCAGTGTGATTACTAAGTTACATAGAGGGTCCATATTTTGGCATTCCCCAACTATGCATTACCCACATCCCCTCCTGCACTATCCATTGCACTTGCTAATTTTGACTGCCTCAGCTTGCTGTTATTTTTCTTCTTCCCCCACTCAGACTCCAGCAATTAAACCATGCTGTGATCAAGAACCACAGACATCCCTTTGGCTGGCTTTACCCTAGCACTGCTTCCCCTGACAAAATACTGTGTGCAGTATTTATTTGGAGAACGTTAAACTCTTCAGACAAACACTTGCCTTACATGCAGTATTGGGAGGAGGAATCACACCTGCCTTCAGCCATTTTATCAGCTTCACCTACTGAACAGCTCATGCAGCATCAACCACTTAGCAACCATGCCACTTATAACCCCAAGTACAGCAGGCAGCATCTACTAGACAGCAAGTGTGCTGCTGGATGGGGGAGATAGCAGTGAAGAAGCGAAATGGCTTCAGTGGACCTGCTGGCCATCTCCTACTTGCTGGACCCTCTGTAATTACCATGGAATAAAACTTCCACCCCACGTCTGTTGGATTTGAGGGGCAGAGTGGCTTGACACAAGCTGGGATTTCTCTTACCTGCCCAGCTCACTGTTTTGCACCCCAAGGACTACTGTGCCCCAACTGTGACCCACTCCACATGACCTGACCCCCTCCACATATCCTGACCGCTCTGGATAATAAATGTGTTGTAGCTGGCCATCCCAAACATGCCCTACCAAGTAACTGTGACTGGCCAAATGGGAACCAATTCTTAGAGGTCACCTTTCATTTTCTATTTAACAAGAAGGAAGAAAAAAATCATTAGACAGAGACAACAAAAGCCACCGTTATACAAAGGTGCTGTTGTCCAATAGGACCTCTTGCATTTTAGAGCTGCAAGTTCAATCAGAACAGAAATCCAAGAGGAAGTGGGTAAGGATCCAGGTTAGATGTGATTCAGGAGCCTCTATCTTCCTTGCAAATGCTGCTCCATCACAGATATAGCACCTACTCCAGTCCCATGCCACAGCAAAGTAGCTATGTCTGCTCTTCCTAAATTATCTCCTGCGCTCATTAACAGCGCTCCCCCACTCCAAGTCTTATTTGGGATTCAGCTCACAATGCTGACTTAACCCATCCTTAAACCCACAAACGTATTTCCTTCTCAAGTGGCACACAGATCCCGTCACAGGAATGACCTGTGCTTTGCAGCACTGCTTCCTTTCAAGGTCAAACTGAGCATGTTTCATTTGATCACATTCACAGGCTCAAAGCAGTTCAGCCTGAGGGGCACAGCCCTGTCAGTTTACTTTATGCCATGATGATAACTGTGCCAAGCCATTCCCACTTACACCTACCCCAGGGGATGCAGCTGCAACAGAGACAAATGAACAAAGCTGGAGTGTTTGCAGGTAACATCTGCTGACTGCCACCTGTGCCAAGGCAGAAGGGTCCAAAGGAAGGCTACCTGGGAGGACATGGTCATGCTCTGGTGTCAGAAGCTAGGACCATGCTCAAGTAAGCCTTTCAGAAACATGTGAGACAGCACCAGTCTCAAGCCTCTGAGGGACTAGCAATATGAGACAGCTTAGAGGCATGAATTTCATTCTTGTCTCATTAGTAATCATGTTTGTGCAACTTAGACAGGATTAAAAATACCTGAGCACAATTTACCTTTTTTATCCTTTCTCTATTTTTCTCCTTTTATCCCTGTAAGTTCTAAGAAATCAGAGGCCACATAGGACAAGCCAAGTACACAACAGCAGGAAAAATAACTGTGTCATCAAAACACAGAATCTAAAACTTGAGATTCATTGCCCACATTCATATAAAATCTCTTGCCAAAACTTATCCTCACTGCTGCATTTTTTTCACTTGGAAGAACCAGTACATTTACACATGTACATTTTTTCTCCAAGCTTATTCTGAAACTATTATTTGCAGTGCACTTGGCAGATTAGAGGCATGACATAAATATTAGATGCTATAGCATAAGCTCTTACACAAGGAAAGGGATTTCTGAAGCTCTTAAAATTATCATGAGGTTTCTGTAGGCTGTTTTATATGAACCCAGGCTTAAACAAGAGCCGGGCAATATACATTAAAGTTAACATTATAATATGCATAGAAGAATAATTAATACAGAGGAAGACTGTTCAGTTGTCTTTAGCTACATGTATGGGACTTGAGTTTTTAGTTCATTCATCAGGTCCTACTCAGTCTTATGTTCTGAACTACAAAAAGAATAAAAGAAAATACTTTCATCCAGACAAAGAGAATTGCAAACAATGTTTTAAAAAGTTTAAAAAGGAAAGTAATTCATTATTTCTGTGTACACAACCTGAGAAGACAACCAAACAGAACAAGATAAAACAAAGTATTCCTTTCCCCAGGAGTATCATCCTCCTGAAATTTGTACGAAACAGAACACACACAAGAAATGTGTTTTCCAATGGGGTATGAGTCATGCTCCCAGGTGAGGGTTAGAAAGACTATCACTTCCAATTCACAGGAGCAGGACTGTGTTATCTTCTGTTAATAAGAAGCAATGGGGATTAGAATAAGCAATCAGTAGTTGCAAGCCCTATGCTATCCCTCCAATATCCAAATTTTCAACTCAGGAATATTATCTCATTTTCTGTGTTTTGCCTTACCTCAGCTCACAGACATGTTAAGCTTTCACCAGCTTCATATTGTTATTAAAATGCTCAGCATTTGTATAAGTAGTTTGGTCTAGACAGAACACAAAATGTAGAAGAATACTTCTGTGTTATCTTAACTCACCAAAACATTTACGATCACTGAGAAATGCTGGAAAATAGTTTAATAGAAACCTCCAGTCAATTCTCACGTACATTCATTACAAGCTAAGTAACACAGCATGAGAAAACATGATGCAATATCATCAGCCTTGCAAAAAATCCAGTACATTGGGAAGGAAAAAAAATCCATAAACTGATCCCTTCTTCACTTTGAACTGTAACAACTTGCCACTATAATAATGCTGTAGAAGGACATGGTCATCATACTTCACCTACAACTCTGCATTCAGTATGGGTCAGTAGCCACCAACACCACAGAGAAAATGTAATTTCTACTGCAGGCCTGCAGAGCAGGGAAACTACAGTATCTCTGAAATGTTACATTATGGAAAAACAGCCCGGACTTTGTCTCATCAAACAAAAGGCACTGCTGGTATAATAAACTGACTTTTTAAGCCAAGAAACATACATACCAGTAAAGTCAAGTTTCTGGAAACCTATTATAACTCGGAACTGCAAAGATATCTGAAGTGTCATTTAGAATTTTTCAAAAAATAAATTGAAAAGGCAGGCAAAGTTGTCTTTTGCATGAGGACACAGACAACATATAATCGAATCTTTCCCCCTGTCCCTTAAGTGTATTTAGTAGTACCTTCTGAAGTTCTCCAAAGAGATGGCATAAAAGCAAGAGCAAAGAGAGGAACATGTGGGACACAGAAGCAACCAGCTACGGTCCATCCCCAGAATTCATACAGTTTAGAAAAGCAATTATAGTACTGGATTCTGGACTGTAGGAATATACATTTTAAATGGAAGGAAAATGACTAATCTTTTTCTATCACAAAATGTTACTCAGTTGCAGTTTCTCTGCAACTCCACCAGCATGAGCAGCAGGCTAGTTCTTCGTCATTTGCAAATTTAGCATTTATTTTATTGTGCCATATGTAGTCAAGGGAATTCAACTAGGAGAGGAAGGCTCCTGCTCCACCCTGTTCATCCCTTACCTTCACAGAGGGAAGAAAATAAAGCAGAAGAGGAAAAGGTGAAAAATAATGTTCTGGGTAGAGTTCAGATGAGATCAATATCATGTGAATCATTTCACATTACATACTCCATGCTACTGCCTTTACTTTGCTGGTTACTTTCAGAGGTGAACACTGGGGCTGCTTATCAGCAGCGCTGCAGGGAAGAGGTCATAACACACTGAAAACAGCACGGGAAGGGACCAAAGGAGAAACTCCCCTTCCAGTAACAGGGCAATCTAAGGGGAAGCTCGGAAACCAGCTCATGGCTCAGACAGGGAAAGCCATAGAAGAGATCCCCATGGCCTTGGGAGTGCAGCTGCTTGCAGAGGGGAGGGAGGGCAATGACTAAATGAAGTGTGAGGCAGGATCCCTCCCACCCTCCCTTATTCAAATAAATCACTTAACTTTTCAGAGAGCAGCAAATCTCCTTACTCCTCTGGATTAAAGGCAGACTTAAAAGAACATTTGTTAACAGACTACCTTCTCCCAGGGTCATTCCTGAGGCACGCTGGCTAACCACATGCAGAAGACTACGTTAAGGATGCCCTTGATTAAAAATGAAAAGTTTATTTCTAAATAAAACTATACCTTTAAAGACAATTAAAAAGCTTACTGGATGTGGGATACTATTTTAATTTTGCTTCTATGGAGCCTGATGACCATTAGACAAGTGTCTGTGGTACAAGAATATTTCTTTGAAACATCAACTGGCCTTTTGCCATCCTGTACTATGAGGTTAAATGAAATTCAAGGCCTCAGGTCTCCCATGCAAGGAAGAGACAACAGGACAGTCATTTCAGAAGACAACTTTTAGGCTGCTTACTGACTAAGGGAATCTGAGTCCTTATGGGATTCCCACTAAAATTTCAGGAAGCGATGATATTTTATCCCAGCACCAAGTATGTTTCTGAACATTTCATTTGCCTGCCTACATGTTTTTCATAATGATCACAGCATTAAAAGAGGGAAAGTCAATAATAAAAAATAAAGGCTCATTTACATTTCGCGACATAATATCACAGAGCTAAGTAGGTAATTTAAAAAAATAGGTTAAAATATATAACATGAATGAGCAATATTGCAAAAATACCTGTTACAAAAAATGTTCAGTACAAGAAGAGCAAGAAAGTGGAGTGGAGGAGAAATGCTTGTTACCGAGGAATAAGTCAGATCAACAGGCACATACCCCACAGATGCTAGGGAAAAGAAATAGTCAACAGGGTAAGATAATTTGTTGATATATTGTTTAGTAAGAAATACTAATCCTCAGGAGTCAAAGAAACAAGAGGAATCCCCTAAAAAAAAAAAAGCTTATTTTGTAGATACAAACTGCTTCAGTCCTGCACGGGAACCAGGTCTAACCTCAAAATGCCTTCTCCAGCTTGGATGAAACACCAACATGATGACATCAAGGAACTCAAGTGTCATCTGTAAACTGACATGTTTTACAACTAAAGAACACAAATGCTACAAATGCTTTCCTCAAACTAAGCCTCCAGGTGACCTGTTCTCAGAGCCAAAATTTCTTCCTGAAGATAGCGAGACAGATGCTGGTGCTGGGTGTGGAACATAAATCCACTGACTCAAACCCTGCTGTGCAATGGCTTACAACATCATGGCAGACAGAGTACAGGTGGCAGACACACTCCTTGCACCTTCTGGGCCAAATCCCCACCTACTAAGTCTACAACAAACCTCTCATTAGCTTCAGGAAGTAAAACTCCCTGTGTCCACAGGCATCCCAACCAACAGAACACTGAAATCACTTTTGCTGGTTTGCTAAAACATGAAAACACAGAAAAGGCATTGGCTCAGGGAAGCTGACCTCGACACACTGCAGGTATGGCCTGTCTTCTCTCATGTCTTCATATCAAAGCAAACTAGCAAAATGTGAGTTAAATAGGTGACCTTTGTGTTATATCACAAGCTGCTTGTGAGGACACCAAACTTCCCTCTAACATTCTTGTAAGTGTTCGCTTGTATTGTAACAAAAGGCAAATATTGTTCTTATAGTTTCCTTAATATAGACACTAACAAAATGCTAAATAATAGCATGAAAGTACTTTATCCCCTGATTTCCCCAAGCCAACAAACTTCAGGATATATATAATAGTAATTTCATCTTCCTGGTACTTTTTCCATTTCTTTTCTCTACGTAACTCAAACCTGTTTCAAAAGAAAAACATAGTTTCAATACATATCTCCCAGCAAGTCTTGCAAATATTTTCAGAAAGTCTGGTAACAGCTCAGTATAAGTAAAACAAACAAACAAAAAGGTAATATTTGGCAAAATCTGAGTTTGTCCACATTTTCTTCTTTTTCTTTTTACCTTAATGCTTTGCCATTGGAAAACAGTGCAATTTTGGTGGCACTGCTTTCCTCTCAGCTTCTCTGCAGCAAGCATTTTGGTATCTTCTGGTTACAATGAACCCAAATTTTGGAACATCACATACATGCTTCTGGGAAGAGGGTAGAAACACATTCAGTAGTTCTCTCTAACAAGTACCACCCTTCCCTTAGATCTGCTCCACCAGCACTAGAGCCAGTAACTGCAAGGGAAGGGGATGAGACAAAAACCAAAAAATAAACAAACAAAACCAAACAAAACAACAACAACAAAACCACCAGAGAGAACGCAAAAGGGCAACCTCTTTTCACATAGAAACAACAGGAACTGAGAAAGCTAGTGACATTTTTACATCTCCCAATTAACCAAGCTGCTCAAAGCTCAAGAGGGAAGAGCAACAAGTATATGAAAACAATCCTGGTATGTTCTGCTTTCATGACCACCAGGGCCATTTACTGTATCGCCAAACACTCTCTCACATCAGGTTTCATCAATAGGGTCGACCTGAACCTTCACTTTCCAGCACCCACATTTTTCTGCCCCAGCAGTCTCAGGTGACGCTCATGGAATGCACACACCAGGGATGCACAGAACCTCCCTTCCACTTTGTCACCAACTTGCAATTACAGTTACTTGCTGAAAGCCGCAGAACTTCACCTAAGCTGAAAATAGCAGCATGTACTTATTTTAGTAAAGAATTGCTTTTTAAGGGACTATTATAGTGACAGAATAATTAGAGCTTACTTTTAAATATTTAAACTTACAGTTCACGGGGAATTTGCTCAGTAACCTACTCAATTCTTTAATAATCTGAGGAGAACAATCCAATTTAAAATTCTTATATCTCTCATTAAAATCTCTCTTTAAATCTCCCATTTCAGCATCCTCAATGATGTAACAACCTTTTAAATAAAGCTAGTGATTTCTCGTTAACAACATGAAGACTTCACTGTAGTTTTTGCAAGTTTTTTGGAGAATTCATGTATGTCCGAAGAGACTATAGCAAAACAACTTGTAGTCTGGAAGGGCTATTTTAGTAAATTCTGTAATCTCTGAGTTGGTAGCAATATGGATGGCCAGACATGCTCAAGGCTGAGAAGCAGTAATAGAAAGAAACCAAATACTGAATCCTGCACCCAGAATCCCCAAGGAAAACAATGTGCGTACTGATAAAGGAATCAAGTGCAAGGACGTGCTTTGCCTCTGCAGCTACTCCCACTGCCAGCTGGATGCATCCAAAGGCACACTGCCTTTTGCCTGGCTGGCAAGGCTACAACCAGGTCCTGATCAGACAGCCTCTAAAGTAAATACCATTATATGAGTAGTCAGGGCAATAAACCACTTGGAAAGCCCAGTTTGGAGGCTAGCCAATGGATTTTTTTTCTTTCAGTTTGGAGCCTGTGGTCCTCAAGCGTCTCCCCAAACTGGAAAGCACTTTGGGAGATATGTGACCAGTCACTACCGGTGAGCACAACGGCTGTCAGGTCCACAGGAAAGTGTCCCAAACCCCACACATTTCACCATTCCTGGGCAGCGGGAAGTATTGACACACGCACAAACCAAATCGTGTTTCCTACCAAGAGCCCTTTTTATTCCAGGGTCAAGGACTGAGACTGCTGTTCATCGGCGGGTACCCCATCCTTGGCCCCTGCGCCCCCGGAGCCGTCACTACGGGTAGGGGAGCCCGGTGCTGCCCCTTGCCATCCTTCGCCGATCCGGGCACCGGCCACTCTTGCGGGGACTTTCAAGGGCAGCTGACCATTTGCATCCTCGGGCTCCCAGGAAGGAGCCACCCAGGTACACAGCTACGGCCAGGGCCGGACACACGGCGCCGGGGATACCGCTCCCCCCTCCGCATCTTCCCC
>WEIT01005666.1:177287-206539 GCA_013389985.1 Dryoscopus gambensis
TTTTTTGTACTATTGCATTTATTTTATTTTTCCTATTAAATTGTATTTCTGACTTGGAGTCTCTCAGTAGTTTGCTTTCAAACTAGTACAATTTCAACAGTGTAACTCTCACTAGCTTGTACTTTGTTTATATCTTTTGTTGCTTGCTTGCTTGAAGGTTTATTTCCTGTGCTTTTCACGTTCTGAATAAAATCAATGGAAAACCTCCCAAAGACTTTGGTGAGAGAAGTAGGTCCAGTGTGAGATGAATGCACCATTTCTGCAGATTTGAACTTCTGGGTCATGTTATCACAGATGTAGTCAATATCCACAGGTGTGAACTGAGCTGCTGAACAAATTCAGATAGCATGTCAGAATAGGTGCCTGGCATTATGGGATGAAGCTGTATATGCAGGGGAAAAAAAGCTTTGACAGAGGAATTGGTTGCACTTCTCTGTTAATTCCCCATACAAAAAACATTTAAAGCGTTATTTTTGCATATGCTTCTACTTAGGAAGATTACCATATCATGTGGTGATCAATGAAGTTATTCTTACCTTTTCAAAAGGACTGTGCAACCTTTAATTAGCATGAGGAAGCTCTTTATCCCTAGAGAAAGGCCCTTCAGAAGCACAGGGCCTGAAGCATCATAGTGATGTGGAGGACAAAATGCCTCTTATTAAGACATCAATCCTACTCCCCACAATACCCGATCTCTGTCTGCCTGCAGCAACTCTCAGCATTTCTAGGCTTAACAGAGCTGGTGAGATGGAAGCTGTTGGTGCTCTTGCCAGTTCGCATGCAGAAGCACCAATTAAACTTAAAAATAAATAAATGCTAGCAATACTTGAAGTGATGTATTTCCTCTGCTATACCTGATTTCTACTGCCCCCTCCTCTAGTCAATATTAATTTCAGACATGGATTTCCTTTTGAGAGAACTCTGCAACTGAAGCTCAGAAAGAGCATGTCCATCAGAACATGGTTGGTGTGATGGTCCTAAGACTTTGTGGTCCAATCCAGTCCCCCACAGAGCATGAGCTGAGTAGTCCCAATGAAGGCTGCTGCCCAAGGTGTCAAAGTCCACAAAATGGTATCAGGGCCAAGCCCTCATATATTTTATTCTCCAGAATAAAATTTAGGGTAAAATGTTCTTTTTCTACCGCTAACCACAATGTGACCAAAACCCATAAGTATTTTTGCTTTGTCAGGCTACTGGGGATATAGCTGGGTTCAGCTTTCATGGCCTGGTGCTTTTCGTCTGCAGGTCCTCCTCTGAGTATTGCATATATCAGAGACCTGCTGAAGCACAGTGTGAGTTGGGGGCAGGGGAAGGGCAAGCAAATATACAAAGTTTCTTTTAGACTAGCGTGAAACTACTTGTACACATGGGTTTCATGCTAATATGCAACAAGGATACATCAGGACACCTGGGATGGCAGGCAGGAACAGGAGCCCAAAGTTGTCTGCTCCACTCCTAACTCCACGCATGTGGAGGACTACCTTTGTTTTTGGTCATGCTGAATGGCTAAAACCCTATACTTTTAGGGATTCAAAAAATTCTCTCACCAGCAGGACTTAACTGAGAAGGTATTTTCAGAGCACAACTGTTGTACTGAATCAGGATGGCTTTAACAAAGCAGGGGCTGGAGCCCTTGTGTCCTATTTCCCAACAGGGCCTCCCCCTCCTGCTTTTGCAGACTCATTCTTTCTGCACCTTCCCAGAAATATTTCAGAGGTGATACAAAGAGAAGCCCTGTCGCAGCCCTATCCTTACTCAAAAATACACTGTACAGCTGAGGGGTGAAAGTATTCATGCCAGAAAAGTGGGTTCATATCCCTTCTCACAGTGGAGGACTAATAAATGCAGCATTATGAGCTGCATGAAAGCAGCCTTCATTTACATACCTAGACAGAAAAAGGCTCTGAGGAGGGATCTTAATTGACTAGCAATCACAGCAAAAGATGTCACAAAATCATAACACTTCTTGCAATCTATATAAATATAAATAAATACTTCAACATAAGCTGCCCGTATGCCTGCAAGTGTCACATTTGCCAAAGGCTACAGAATGACTTTTTCTACAAGAATCTATCTGCAAATACCCTGAAAATAATTTTCTAATTTCACAATAAGCATCACGATTATGATTTTGCTTCTACAGTCTCTTCTTACTTCCCATTATCTGCTCCTTTTGAATGCCTGTAGCTAAATCTGCTAATAATGGGATGGAATAGGGATTAGTTTGTTTATGTGCTTCTGTTGGCAGTTTTTCATAGGGGAGGTGGAGCAAGATGATTATATCCTCTCTGGGGCTCCTCTCTGGGGCTCCTTTGCTCTGGCTCTTGTGAAAGAACATTTTGCCTTGATGATGTTGTGAGAGGCTTCAAAATGTCAGCAGTGGCAACTCTTCTGCTGACAGTCTCAGCAAAAAATGCTGAAAGTAGTCAAATAGTTTGCAATGCAGAGACAACAGGGAAATAAGCAGGTAAAAGGATATGTAGGTATTTGTAGGGGTAAGGAACAGTACTTAAAGCTTTACTGAGTACAGGCACATGTATTTGAACTACCTCAACATTTCCGATTGAGTAGGAGCATGTGTCAGAATACGAGATAGTCTTGACTGGTGCCTGGGTTAAACATGGGTTAAACATGCAGGGAAGTGATTTGTATGTACCACATGGAGGGGAACTTTTGAGTAACCTGCCAGCTGCCTTTACTGCAGACACTCCCCACATGGGGCTGTCTCAAGATTAAGCAGGATGGGCGGGTGAGGGGCTTCTTGTCTGCTGATGGTGGCTTAGGAGCAGATGGTGAACATGAATAAAGATTCTCTCCCTACATTTGGACTGTGGCTTCTGCTGCACAAGCTTCCCTGCAGTTCAGGCCAGCCAGGCACTGGATTTCAAATGCATGTCAGCCATGGTCTTGCTGACAGCATTGTCAAGCCTTAACCATCATGCTTAAAGTTAGGCAGTGCTTTTTAAAATATTTTTTTATTAATTAAATGAACAGTTCTGGCCGAATTTCAAGGTCTGAATATCAGCTTGGACATATGAAATCCCAGGTGCCTTATGCGGTCCTCATTCTCAGATAGTTTTGCCAAGGAAGGAAGTAGGATATTTGAGCAAGTTGTCAAAACTCCAGAGTCCTAGACTTCAGGCTGAGTTTACCAGATGTTTTATGTTTTCATAAATCACAGTCACAGCTATAGTGAATGATGGCAGAGAAAATTAGAGAAATTATATTATTTTTGCATTTAGTTCTTAGATTTCTGCGCATCTTCTGTAAGCAGGAATATGGAAACTGTTTTCCTCATTCCTTTTTTATTTTCTTTGCAGCACTGTTCCTGAGGTGTCTGTGGCCCTATAGTAAGTCTGATTATCTGCTTTCCCAAATACATGACATTCTGATATTAATATGCTGTCATTCAGACCAGTACAACTAATATATGGAATCTTGTCAACAGACAAAAAAAGGGGGGAAAAAAGACAAACGTGAGTATTTAGAATTTGTTGGCATTTCTAAAAGTTTGATGAAGAGGTAGGAGTATATAAATATTTATTGAGTCGTGTTAGAGTAAAAAAAAAAAGCTCTTCTGGTTTAGTTGTGAAAAAAGATACTATAAATTTTATCTATTCTTCTACAGCATCCTTCAAAGTTCTCTTGTTATAGTATCAGCTTCTTTTTCTGCAAAACCCTGTGTCAGTAGTGTGAGACCTAAGGCATTTAAGCCTGGACAAGCACATCATCCTCTTTCTCCCCTGCTCTTGTTTTATAACTTGAATGGTCTCTTTTATTAATGCTTATGACAGTTTTGTTTAAATGAATTCTTCCTGACTATGTTTTATTTATTGAGGGGTTTGGGGCTTGATTTGCCTTTGGTTTTGACTTCTTTTTTTAATGGATTAGAAGCTTTTGAAAATCTCCTGCAAGAACGAGTTTTTTAAAAAGTAGTAGTAGTAGTAGCAGTAGTAGTAGTAGCAGTAGTAGTAATTGTAATATTAATAGTGGAATAATTCTCTTCATGCTTCTTCCTAAAGGCACAAGAATGTAAGTGTTATATCTGCTTAATTTCTCCCAATTCGAGCTGATTTAGTGACGAAAACCCAGGACTTAATTCAGTACAATTCAGTACAGTGCTGCCAGTCAAGGGACAGACATGTGAGAACGTTAACACTGTGCCAGTAATGGCCATTCTGAGTATGGCAACACTCAGAAGCTTCACTGGCTGAGAACTGGACCCGTTTCAGTTGTGCTGTAATGCAGCAATCACGATAACTTATAATATATATATAAGTTATATATAACTTATAATCAATAACTTAGAGGATCTTCCAAGATCACAGAAACCAGGCTTCTTCAGATGCTGTCAAAAAAAAAAAAAAAAAAAAGGGCACTGAAAAGGTTTCACTGGGGGAAGTCAGTTCAGTTCTGGAATGAGCTGATGGGGGAAAAGTTCAAACAGGCAAACAGGACTGTCTGAACATCTCTGCTTCTGCAGCCAAGGCAGCCATGGGAAATGTCCTAAGCAAACACAATGCCACAACAATAGGCAATCTGCATGACCTTCTGCTTACTCCAGCTGACATATCTGAAAATCACATTAACCTCTGGCTTTTATGGGTCATGGTTTTTCAACTATTGTGTGTAACAACCTAAGAAACCCAATAGAAAAGATGCTTTTGTGAGAGCTGGAGATTTAAAGCAATAAAGCAGGAATCATGATCTTCCACCAAATAGCTGACATAGAATAAACATGCTGACCCTTCTGGAAAAATAATTATTTGTGATTGCACATCCGTGTCTACACTTTAAATTTCTTTTAAAATTGAAAGTATTTTTTAAAAATTCTAATTATTTCTGTGGAGCTGGAACCCCTTTTGATAGTGATTCATGCACCTCAAATACATTCAAGTAATGAGAGTAAATAATTAGCATGCCATAACCTAATGCTGGTTGTTGCCAGTTGTTTTTTCAGCTTAGCCACTGAAAACAGTCCTCACTGTGCTGCAGGGCAGTTCCTTTCGTCCTGTGTTTTCACACTCCTTTACTCTCCACTTGAGTTCTTTCCTAAAGCCCTGCCTGAAGTGGGGAGATGCCAAGGGCTCGCTGCCCATGGCTGGCACAATACCTCAGCCTCCGAGGATATGGTGCAGTCATGGTACTCCATGGCTAGTCCAAAACTTGTCACCGGCCTCAGCAAAACTGACTCTGGTCTCCCTGAAGACGAGAGTGAAGTAACTCTGCTGCTGCTTGCTGCCTTCTTCTGTCCAGTACAGTGTGGGGCTGGCAGTGAACATTGAACATAATGGGGAAGTTCTGGGCACTGCTCAGCCCAGGTTTAGAAGCTCCAGCTCTCACAAATCCATCCTGAGCCAAAAAATAGGAACCATGGTCACAGCTACTCTCTTGTACTTGGTCCTTTGTGCCTGTCCTTAGCTATCCAAAACCAAAAAGGTATTTCCTCCATGTATTTCATTAAAACTCCACTTGTAATTTTACAAAAGAGCTTAACTGAACAACAAGAATTTACACTTCCACAAAAAGACCCATGATTAAGAAAAAGCTGTAAATGTATTGTCTATATTTATGCACTATTTATTTAATAATAAAGGGTTTATGTTGGTGAGGAGTACTGTGAGATACTTCCCTTAACAGTGCTCAAAATAACCCTTCTGGGCAGACCTCTGTTTCAGCAGCAGTTAGGGGGAGACGTGGGCCTGAAAGTCAGGGTGAAAGAGTTCCCTGTTGTGATAGCAGGGAGAGAGTCTGCAGCTCAAGGATAGACCACAGAAAAGTGTTGACACCACAAAGACAGACACGATGTTCCATTAAATCTGATGAAGCCTGAAATTCAAAGCTGGTCGGAAAGGCTGGTATAAACTGCATAGGAAGCATTTAAAAATGCTGATAAACAGGTATCGCTCCAACCCTGTTGGCAGCTACGCTAATGTAGCAGGTTTTCAAGGGTGAAGTTCTTTGAGAGAAGTTTCTCAGGAAAGTTTGATCTCTTAGTGCTTTCAGTCAAGCCCAGCCAAGCCCTGAGTTTAAACAAACACGTTTAAGGAAAACAGTGACAATACTGTTCTGTTTCCCGTGTTTCCCGCGCTGTTCTCATATGCTCCTCACAAGGGATTTTGTGACACAGGATTGTAGGTCACACTTACAATTACTGTTTTATCCCAGATGCCCTAAAGCCATCCAGTGAGAGTCCACATCCGGGTAATTTTTTTAATTAGAGATTGAAACTGGTGTTTGGCACTGCAGTATGCTGAGCTTGCTGTCCCTCTCTGTGAGTGCAGAGGGGGCTCATCCAAGCAGAGAAGTGACCATGCCCCGGCATTTTTATGTGATAACTCTGCCTGGAGGGGCTTGTCTCAAGGCAGGGTCTCTTTCCTGAGCACAAACTTCCAAATGACCAGAAATCCTCCCAAGGATGGAAACAGGAAACAAGTCTCTGCCTCTCCTGGGAAAGAAATTAGATGCTCAAGATATGGTAAGAAGTGGTTTGTGGAGAATAGCAGCCACCACACAGGGGAAAATGGTTGAGATTTTAAGATGGAGCAGCAGAAGGTTGAAGTGGAAAAGGCATCCAGCAATTATAAAGACATTAATTCAGTAATACAGTTTATGATAATTTTAGACTATTGTCATAATAATGCCCTTATTTGTTTCATCATAAGGTGTCACAAAGACTGCAGCTCTTGTTGAGAAAGAAGTTTGGGAATTACTGATTTCATGAATAAAGGGTGATTTGGTAGGTTTTAGTAAATACTAATGATTTAAACAACATTACCTGTAATTTTAGAGCCATATATTAAACACTGTTATGAAGATCTTGCTGTAGGAAATTCATAGCCATTTAAGCCACCCTGATGCTGTTATTCTGCAAAACACAGCCATAAGAAACTAAAGAGTTAGAACTAGTTTCCAACTGCTTCTGAAACTGCCAAGGAAAGCAAACCTGATTTTTAAGAAGTTCTTCCACTTGGCTTCAGCCATCTTTTAGCTTCAGCAAAACTGTGTGCTTAGCAGCTCTTTTCCATCAGGAGAAGAAGCAGTGCATTTCCATCAGGTACCCATAGCTGTATTTTGGATCTGGAGTTAAGCACTTGACTGTGAATTTCTGATTAAATAGTAATTTTTTTTAAAAGTCTTCATCAAAACTAGGGGCTCATATTGCTGCCTTCAACATTCATCTTTTCCTGTTGTTTCCTAACATACACATCATCATTTGTATCTTGAACACAGATTCAGAAAAATAACCTTACTGTATCATAATAGTATTACTGCAAAAATTCATGAGCCTAAATAAATTTTTATATGATAATTTTCCAGAACTGCTCACTCATGCAAAATTAGTGATGTGCCAACATTGTCAGGATTAGCACATAACCATATTTTCTGTCCTTTTTTTGGCAATAATCATTATATCAAAGATAGCAGTAAAAGGGAGCTGCCAAGCGCGTGGTTTTAGTTTTGATGGCTTGGGTAATAGCCATGGTCACAGTGAAATGAAATAATGCAGGTGTTAGCACAACAGAGTTTCCAGAGGAAAAATCCAGCATTATTTTTTATAATCTCCTTACAATCTGCGCTGAAGCCCATTGCTTCTCTCCGGTTAAACTGGAGCGCTCTCAGCCAAGGCCACTTCAGTGAAGTACAGAATCACAGAATGGGCAAATTTGGAAGGGACCACAGTGGGTCACCTGGTCCAACCTCCTTGCCCTAGCAGGGTCATCCCAGAGCACATTGCACAGGATTGCCTCCAGACAGTTCTTTAATATCTCCAGCAAGGGAGATTCCATGGCCTTTCTGGACAGTCTGTTCCAGTGTGTGGTCACCCACACAGTAAAGAAGTTCTTCCTCATATTCAGGTGGAACTTCCTGTGTGTCAGTCTCTGCCTGTTGCCTCTTGTGCTATTGCTGGGTACCACCAACAGGAGCCTGGCTCCATCCTCTTGACATCCTCCCTTCAGATAATTACATTGATGAGGTCCCCTCTTAGTTGTCTCTTCTCGAGGCTGAACAGGCCCAATTCCCTCCGCTTGTCCTTGTAAGAGAGATGCTCCTGTCCCTTGATCATCTTTGTAGCCCTCCACTCGACCCCCTCCAGGAGCTCCATGTCTCTCTTGTACTAAGGAGGGCAAAACTGGACAGAATACTCCAGATGTGGCCTCACTAGGCCTGGCAGCTGCTGTTCAGCCAGTTCTCAATCCACCTCACTGCCCACTCCCAGTCCACACTTCCTGAGTTTGCCTACAAGGATATTTTGAGAGACACTGTCAAAAGGCTTGCTGAAGTTGAGGTAGACAATACTCACTGCTCTCCCCTCATCTGTTCAGGTAGTTTCATTGTAGAAGGTCGTCAGGCTTGTCAAGCATGATTTACCTTCAGTGAATCCATGCTGAGTACGCCTGATCACTTTCTTGTCATTCCTGTGGATAGAGACGGCCTCCAGAATGAGGCTCTCCATAACCTTTCCAGGGATTGAGGTGAGGCTAACTGGCCAGTAGATCCCTGGGTCCTCCTTCTTGCCCTTTTTGAAGACCAGGGTGACATTTGCTTTCTTCCACACCACTCGGATGCAAAGCCAGCATGGAGGCTCTGTGAAAGAGAACATGAGATCACAGCAGCTTGTGCTTCTCAGGCTTGTAGACAGTTATCTTTTGTAGAAACACAATGCTCAATACATTTTTGTATGAGTCATATGTGTTCTTCCTCTTCAGTCTCTTCCCAAACAAGTTCTCAGTGTTTCTGCATATCACTTCTAGCCATTATCAGAGTAGCTGCATATCTTGTATAATAAAAAGTGCATATAAGCTCAGAATGCTCTCAATAAAATAGAAATTAATTCCATAACAACAACAACAACAACAACAACAACAACAACAACAACAACAACAACAACAACAACAACAACAACAACAACAACAACAACAACAACAACAACAACAACAACAACAACAACAACAACAACAACAACAACAACAACATCTGTGCAGAAAACTGTTGCCTTTATAACATAGAGAAACTTTATGTGAGAATCTCCTCCAGGGTGGTGGATCTTTTGGTATTTTTTTATTTAAATTTATTCAGACTGCTTTTTCTTTTCCTTTTGCAGAAATAAAATAAAAAAATTTAAAATAGCTGGAAGATAATATATTACCATCTTTTAAATTTGAACAAGTTCTTCTGATTTCTTTCATAAATGCCATTAAAGCCAAAAGGGAGTTCTGCATTTATATTTTGAAGCATCAACATGATAGTGTGATTCACACTAAAAGTCAATCTGAATAGCAGTGTTTCAATGTAGTATAAGGGAAAACAAAGCTGCCCCAAGATTTCTGCTTATCCTGTACAGGGAAAGAATTATCTCTATAGGAAACTTAAAAGAGCTGTATTATGCACTGCCTGCATATGTAGTTAATATAAAACACCTCATGCTTTTGTAGATGGTATATGACACTATAATACACATGAATTCAAGGGGGAGAGGTTTCCAGTCTGGGCAGGATGACTGATCTGTCCTGGTGTGCAGGGGTGATCCCTGTGCACACACACCCTGCCCCTGCACATCCTCACTGCCCACCAGGCTGCCTGCAGCCCCTACTGCTCTGCACAGGGACAGGGCTGCAGCCCTGTGCAGCCTCTTGCCAGATGGCACCGTGATGCCTGTTCAGTGTCCAAGGAACTGAAGCAGCCCGGCACTGTTCTGGTGTACACGTTGTCTGGGAGAGAGCTTGCTCTTCAATAAGCGGCCCAGTTCACCTCTAACTGGACGTGGTTCACATCCACCAGTGCAAATGGGTTGCCGTGTGGGTGCACAAGTATAAGCAGGTCAGATTCAGGAAGAGGTTTCTGATTTCCCCTGGTGTTGTTGCCAGCGAAGCAGTGTGATTCACAGGGGAAATTACCACAAGTGTGGCTCTCAAACAAAAATCACAGCTGCTGCATTGTGGAAAAGCCTGGTTCCACTCCCGGTTCCTTATAGCCCCTGCCCATCTTCTTCCTTTGCAATTCAAAGTTACAGATATGTTTGCATCCCTCCAGACTGGGATGGAGACAACTTAGCTGTAATTACAAAGAAGACTTTTGAGATCAAAAGGTGTCAACAGTTTCTTGCAACTGTGTTTGGACTTCAAACTAAGTCAGCCAACTGAATGCTAAACCATGTCCTACTGAGATGCAAGTAACTTGAAAGGTGAAGAGCAGAGGTCAGAGGTCTGCCTAGGGAGTTCTGGCCCCAATACAGTGAGCCATATCTCTCCTTCCTTATCCCTGGTGGAATGTGAGTGGGAATCAGGAGGTAAAATCCATTAGTGGAAATAATAGCAGTTTAATAATTGAAGTAAAATATAATAACAATAATTCCAATAAAAACAGCAATTAAAAAGCAGGTAAGAAAAAGAGAATAATAAAAGCCAAGAGAAACAAGTGATGCACAAACCAGTTGCTCACCACCACTGACTGATGCCCAGCCCATTCCTGTACAGTGATTAGCCTTCCCAGCCAATTCCTCTCCATTTACATACTAATCTTGATATTCTGTGGTATGGAATGACCCTTTGGCCAGTCTGGGTCATCTGTCCTGGCCATGCTCCCTCACAGTTCCATGTGCACCTGTTTGTTGGCAGAGCATGGAAAGCTGAAAAGTCCTTGACTTAAGTAAGCGCTACTCAGCAACAAAGTGTGTTATCAACGTTATTCTCATACTACATCCAAAACACGGCACTGTACCAGCTACTAGGAAAAAAATTAACTCTATCCTAGGCAAAACCAAGACAGCAGGGCAAAGCAGCTATTTTTTCCCATTCTAGAAACCTGAGCTGTAGACGCATTCCCTGCAGGGCTCGCTGAAGGCTGTCCCATGTGTGAGAACGCCAGCCCCCTCTGCTGAGTTTTTAAAGGGCATTGTTAACTCCATATGTGTCTTTTGGCTCTCTGCTTTTTATTTCTGTGTTTTATCTGCTGGCATCCTTAAAGTGTTAAAAGTTGCATTTAACCTTGTCAAAGGAGGACTGTTTCTATTTTAAATTGAAGTGTTTTTGTACACAAATCGTATTTTGCTTACAACATTTCCTTATGGTTAAATATTTAAATTGGAATTCCTAAATTATAGTACAAAAACAGTCAAATGAGCTGAGGAAGAGCAACTTCTGTTCTGAAAGGGAGTATAATGATATCTTCAATATCTTGTAAATGAAACTATTTAATTATGAAANTATTTTGCAAGTTGCCTTCTCCTATATGTTGACTGACAAGAGTTCTCAGGTTGAAACTTCATTTTCTCACACATGTAGCTGACACTGCTGGGGCAAGGCACAGTTACTAGTCCTTTCTTGGACACGTGTGTACTTAACCTGCTTGGGTTTATTTAAAACTTAATTTTCCCTAAGTATGCCAATGTGTGGCTTTAAGATTCACTTTCTTTTGGACCCAATTAGGCATTTCCCCAGAAAAACAGGGTTTTAAACATTAATCCTGCAAAATGACAAAACCTCACCAAAAATATTAAATTTACAGAATTATTGCAGTACAGAAGGAAATAAATTAGGTTGGCTTGGCTTTGCTTAATCTGAACTACAACCTCAGTGCCTCAAATCCTTGGAATAAGTTTCCTTCTTACCATGCCCCAGGGCATTCCTTCTCCAAAGTCCTATAACAAATCTTGATTGTTACATGATTTCACACTCAGCAAACATTTCTGCATTTCTCAACTGAAATTTTTTGTGGTTTATTCCCATAAAAATTGGTCCCAATCTGATTTAGTACAAATATGAAAATATCTGAAACATCTCATAGTTCAAATGTTGCTTTCTAAGCTCTCCTTCCTGCAAATATCTGTAGAATGAAACTGTAAACAAAATTAGTGGAAAGAGAAATAGCAGCAGGACAACCATGACTAAGCCAATTGAAGGAAATATCAGTGTCTATTTACAATGTTTTTTAAAATTTTTCCTAAATCCATTTTATTTTCTATTGGGAAATGCTATATTTATACAATGGACTATAAAAATGCCCTGAACTGATCTTTATCTTCAACTGAACTGAAGGTAGCCTGGTAAAATCTGACCATCACCTTTCAGTGATTATTTGGAAATTAAACACATTTTCTTGCAGTACTTAAAATTCTTTTGGTCACCAGGGTATGTTAGCAAATGCTACTTTCAAATGTACATTTCACACCAAAATAGACGCTTTTCCCATGTTAACTATAAAAGCTACTAGAAACTATTGCCTCTGCCTAAATAAAGTGATAACAAAGGAAACTAGAAATATCTTTGATGCAAACTCATTTTTACCCCTTTGAAATAAATAACAACATTTCCCTTTTGAATAGAGATACTGAATGCATCCTCATTTTCTGTTCTTTCAATATATGTTCCAAGAGGGAAAATACATGATAGGTAAATAAAATACATGGGAGACAAATATTATTGCATGGTTGCAATCCAGTACACTGAGGTCCTTACTTCAGCTGGGACTTGATAATGGAGATACAATAAATGATAAGGAACACTACTTCTTCTTTAATATCTCCATGAAAATAGACTTTATACTGATACAGAGATAGCAGTAGAGCTGCCTTATTTTGTTTCTGCAGAAAACTCTAGGTAAACAGCAGCCATTAATAAACCAGACAATTTTCTCCAATACTGAAAAAGATATTATGAGACCAAGATTGTTCAGATGATGAGCCTGCTTCTGTAATCTGTTTTGGATAACAGCATTATGACAGCACAGAGAGTGTGCCTATGTGAAAGATATTAATGATTTCTTCTGAAGCAAAATATAAAGTAAAAAACCAGCTGTCTGAAATGCTGTAATTAAAGGCTTAATTCAAATTTATAATAATTCTGATTACTGTGTAGATGTGTGCATGCTATCATAATCCATGACTATAACCAAACTATTAGAAACACTGAGACTGAGAATTAGAACAATGAACCAGCTAATGGCTGTCTGGATCACACTAACAGCACATCATGCCGTACTTATAATTTTTATCACCCTAGTAACACTAAAATAATGATAATTGTAGGATCAAAATGGTGAAACCATTGATGAACACATGCAGATTCTTTCAAACTCAAGTTTGAAAGAATCTGCGTCTCCTATGTCACAACAAATGAGTGAATTTTGGAGTGTGCCATTTAACCAGCTTGTCTCTCTTCCCAGGTTTTAGTGAATTTCTTAACAGTTCTGCAAAAGTTTTTGGATTGAACCTCCTCAAAAATCATGGATCTAAGATGCAAGTCTTGCAGGTAACGTGTATGAAAAGACCAAAATTAAGATAACTGGACTTTCACTGTTATTAGTTTTTCTCAGTTGTGTCTCCAAACAGCATCTTGGCTGGAAATCCAAGTTCCAAAGATGCCTGTTTAGGATGGCTGAAGAATATTCCTGGTTATAGTGTGGCCCTGGGATCAAGCCCTGCTCTCACAGCCTGGGTTGGCAGCCCCAGTGAGATGTGAGCTGGAGGTTACACAGCTCTGCTGCTGCATCTGCCACATGTCAGGCTATGTCTTGCTCAAAGGACCAACCACCAGATGTTGAACTGATCCTACCAGCTGCGCACATCAGAAATCTGCTGAACCCAGCACATGGAAAAAACTGGCAGAGTTCTCCACACCATTCTGTTAATTCCCTGGAGATTTGTAAAGCTTCATGAAATTTGTTGTGTTTTCTCACTGGCTATGTGTTACGAGTTCATAAGATTGTTCATGCTGGTGAGCATGGTAGGTCAGCTGCAGAGTAGGATTTCTTAGCCTGCCTCTTCAGAGGTGGGAATAATCACTACATAGAGTTAAGAAGCAGATGTTCCTCTCAGATCACATCCAGATGTTCATTGCAGGCAAGGAAATATAGACTACATGTTGGTGGCTCTTCCAACTATCACTCTAGACCTTGCTCAAGTGTTATATGAAATGTTTGAATGGGAAGCAGTGGCCACAACCTCTACCAGCTCACTGCACATGGGCTTTTCAGGAGACATGACCCAGGCACTTCCATCCACTGGCAAACCAGCACAGCCAGAGCTCCGAGCTGCGGTGGTGGCTGTGGTTGCCTCACACATACAACACTTTGAAGCCTGTAATTGTGCTTCTAGTCCAGGATGCCAGATGTGGTCTGGCTCAGAATGAGGACAGGACTATAGCCTGAGGACTAGCAGCCTGCCTAGCATGAATGAAAAGGGAGAGGGTCCTGGTTGGTGGAAGCATAGCTAAAGGAGGAGAAATGAAAACATACAGAGCTTAGGTGGGAGCAATGAGGTGCAAGAGATTGGGAAGAGTGGGTGAAGTAGATAGAGATGTGGGATTGAGTCCTGACAAGACCAAATAAAATGCCATATAAGTAGTCAGGGAACCTGACACTGACAAATTTAGTTTGGGAAGCTTTTGTAGGCACTTGCGATAGAAGGTTGCCTTGCAGGGTGATGAGCATACTTGGAAGATGTATTGCAGAAAACTCAGGCTACTTAACTGTCCTGTCAGTGATGTATTTGAACAAAAACACATGCATATGGCAGCATAAGGAAGTTGGAAATTTTGTTCATTCCTTTTAAATCAGGTGATAACCAGAGGTCAAGTTTCTCTAGCAATAGAAAGATTGTCATGAACAGAGTAAAACCTGCTGCTAAGGAAGTTCACATAAAGAAGGCAGAGAAGAGGGAAAGGGAAAGAACCTGTTTTCCTGCTGGCCCAAAGAACACTTCAGATGTGATTGGCTGTTAAAGATCAGTGTGATACTTCCAAGAAAATACCTAAGCTCTAGAAGTGGGGATGCCTACTTCCAAACCAGGATGATCTGCTCTAATATCATGGGCTTGACAAGCAAAAGGCTGTCCAGTACGGCCTCCCAGTCTCCTCACTCCTTGCAGACAGAACATGACCTTCATACCCCAGTACAGTTTGTTTTTTGCAGAAAGGAGAGCTAAGAGAAGGGACTGTCTGTTTATTCCTGCAGTCTCTGACATCCAGAATCACTGGTCTCTTGTTGCTATCTTAGCACAAATAATGAGAATAACTTCAGGGGATGATACTTCCAGTTAACCTGGAGTTCTTCTGGAACACCTACTGGAAACTTACATCCAAGCACTATTAGAAATGTGTCTGCTACATTTGGAATGAACCTAAATATTACTGCACCTCATTCTTTCAATGCCTTAAGGCCTCAAAGCTGCTGGAGGCATGATGCTAAATGCCTCTCCAGGAACCTGCACATATACTGGGGAGCCATGGATGGAGATGAGGCTCCCAGTGGCAGTATGGGGAAAAGTATATATACGTGCCTTGGCATTCTCAGTGACATCTATTGGACAGCTCTGTTGGATTGGTTCCCAGCATTAATTTGCAATAATCACAATAATTTACATTCAAATCCTAATTAATGAAGTTCTGGTGTTTATGGGATGGAGGATCTTGCAAGGGTAGGGTGTACTTTCAGTTCTATTTTTGCCATTTTTCTTTCAGTGAAACTCTACTCATGACTCACTGCTCATTACCATCTCCTGGCAATGTATGAAGAGAGAGATGTACAGCAGAAAAAAATGTTTCTTACCCTGATTATTTGCTTGTTTTCAACAGGTCAGTAACTCCTTTACCACAAACTGGTAAATGGCTTCCGTATAAATTCAAATCCACAAAAATATTTATGTAAGGAAACACTTGAACATATGACCATCTCAAGGTTATTTGTACTTATCATCTCTGTGCTAAGTGGTCAGGGTGAGTGGAGAGTGGAAAATCCCTTTCAGTGAGACATGCAGACTGGAAGCATTTAGGCTTGAAGCCTCCAGAAGCAGCACTGGACTGTCTCTGGGCCATGGAGACGCTGACTATCTGCTGATGACAGGTGCTGAGGGAAGCTACTAACATGAAGAACGCTATGAGGTGAAGATGATTCCTTTCTATAGATGGCCACAGAATCATGGAACCACAGAATGGTTTAGGTTGGAAGGGACATTCTTCATCTAGCTTCACCCTGCTGCCATGGGCAGGGACACCTTCCACTAGACCATGTTGTTTAAAGCCCCATCCAACCCCATCCAAACAGTTCCAGGTATGGAGCATCCACAGCTTCTCTGGGCAACCTGTGCCAGTGTCTCAGCATCCTCACAGTCAAGAATTCCTTATGTCTAATCTAAACCTACTCTTATGCAGTTTGAAGCCACTGCCCCTTGTCCTATCACTACAGGCCCTTGTAATAAGTCCCTCTCCACCCATCCTGCAGGGCCCCTTTTGGTACTGGAAGGCTTCTATAATCTATATAATTCTATAATGTCTGCCTGCAGCCTTCTCTTCTCCAGGCTGAAAACACTAACTCCCTCAGCCTTCATTCAGATAATTAATAAGGTAGTTCTTAACTTCAGGTAATAGGAAGTTAATTAATTTATTAACCAATACCCACATTAAAGCACTGCTGGGTTTGTGGTACTTTCTTCAGTGCCCAAGCTGGTTGCTGGAGCTCTTTGAATCTCTGACTTGGTAACTTCTAAAGTACACCTTTATCTCTCCCTGCTTTCTTATATGACTGCTGCTTCCAGATGAAGGACAGGTACATGGGGTTTGTCCCTCTTGCGGCACGGGGTGATCCTCAGTAACCTGCTGAGGTGCACGTATGGACAACATCTGGCCTGTGTGGTGGCATCTTGCATTGGTGTGCACCATCCCTTTGTGCCCAGTGGTTGCTTTTGGAAAGAAATCTGGTTGCACAAGCATGGAGACAGCCATGATGTGTGGCAGCACATCCTCTGGTCCACATAGTGCAGACATGGCTGTTAGGAATTAAGATCACCAAGATGTGACTTAAGTTTCCAGTCACCTGGAAGCATAACACTTGCAAGCTCTCTTCCGTTGGAAGAATCAACCATTTATCTTACAACCATGCAAAATTTTATAAAATTATTAACTACTGATATTTGATGGGAAAAAGCCAGGGATCTTTCTTGGGTTTTCTGCATTCAATGCTGTTCTGGTGAAATTACTTTAGGTAGAATCTTATTAGTCAAGGGTAAAGTCCACTAAAAAAATGATTTTGTATGCTTTGGGAATGAAAAGTAGATATAAATTTACTTTATTTAAAGATTTGGAAGCAGAACCAGAGTCCTAAGAACTTCCCTAACTCTGTCTTGTGAGCTTGTCAAACAGCACAGAGCACTGATGACTTCTCAGCAAAACAGGCACAGTGGAGGGGTGGCACAATGGAGGAAGTGGTGATCTGAGCATGGGCCAGGACATTTCCCAGGGGAGAAGGACTGTCAAGCCTAAGCATAAACTTCACATGGAAGGTGAACCAGATTAGGGGGAACAGCCTTTGGGAGATATGCTTGCTACCACTGAAGAGATGTAAGGAACGGGGGCAGCAGCCACCTCAACACGTCTCTACCACATCCACCCATCTCTAAGCAGTAGAAGCCAGATGAGCTTTATAGAGATGTAGCTTCAGAAGGCAGGGAAGAGAGGACAAGGCTCTTTGGCCAGCCCTAACACTCTGATCCCCTCTGCAAATACCTGCTTTTCTGATGCATAAAACCAGCACAGGGACGATAGATAGGTACGTCTGGAATCTGGAATCTAAATCTGAATTATAGAAATGATGTAGAAATCTGAAAAATAGAAACACACTGAAATTGTCCCACGGCATATTCGGTTACTCATTTACAGATGGCACACATTTCACATCTGACAGTAGGACAAAGCACTGTAAAAATACCCTTAAAGAATGTGACTCTCTGCTCTGATTTATACTTAAATGGCAACATCTGATTAGTGTCTGTGTTTTATTAACAAAAGACCAGGAGGATGAAGGGTTCTCAGATATTACCTTTATTTCACCAGGTATTTTTTATAGTATACTGTGGAAGAAAATGTCACATTTCATTAAAGTCTATCATCCACACACAAGAAAGTTTATAAACCTGCAATCTTTAAGGCAATTTTAAACTTTGCCCCTTTTTCAGTCTCTGAAGGTTCTTTAAAAGAATGCCTTTCATGACCTCTGAATCAACTGGTGTTCACTGGTCTGTGCGGGGACGTGTGCTGTTGTACACCAGCTGTGGGGCTGCCTTTGGTATAAGCAGCTCAGTTGTTGTGTCAGCAGTTTTCACACTGTTTAATTTTCATAGACTTGGTTACACAACACATTCTCAGACCTTACAGCTGTGCCTAATGAAAATTCATACTGACACTCATTCAGGTCTCAGCATCCCTCTTGCTCTGGTGTTACCTTATTATTTTTTTATCATTCTACTTAGAAAGAACTGCAGCTCTCCCAGTATAGGAAATGTGATATATGTTGAGGATAATCTCCTGTCACTGCAAGGTTTCTCCTCTGTTAGTTCTCTCTGTGTGCTTCATTTCATCTGTTTGCCACCCATTAGAAAGGGTAGTGAAACATTTGGTTCTTAAAGGGTTGACTGCTTCCTTTTATGTAATGTAACTGCATCAGCAGAGCAGTAATTTATGATGAATAACTTGTTTGTCAGTCTTAGGCTTTTTTCGTGGATTGTCTTTGAACAGATTGTAATTTTCTTGAATTTATTAATTATTCAAAATGTTAATGATTCTGGGAGAAGGATTATGAACAATTTCATGTGAGCATTTGGTATGCAGTACTCCACTTCTACGGCCATTATTTTCTTGTGTAGGTAGATGAAGGCACATGATATTTTCTCTATTTTGTTGTCAGAAAATGCTAAAAATTATCAATGCAGTTTTTCTCAGAATATAAGAGTTTAGTGAGACACAAAAAAATTAGAACATTTTCCCCTGAAGTCCTGACTAGATAAAAGAGTCTTTCTAAGACTAAATTATGAAATAAAGAAGGTCGTTGTTAGAGTCCATTTATTTACTTATCAAATTTTAATTTCTTATAGTAACTTGCACAAAAAGGTAATAGAGTATGTACTTATAGTCTCAGTGGGGGTCTCTTACAGCTGAGGTTGTGATTGCCTTGTGCTTTGGTGAAAGGTCTATTTCTCTGTATAAAATATTCTGAAAATACAGTTATCATCAGCTTGAAAATTTCTCTCAAGGTTATTGTGAAGGTGAAAGTGACTGTAGGCAGTTTCCAGTCCAGAATAATGGAGTCAGAAGCTTGTGAGGTTTGCTGGTCTTCTAACACTTGCTTTCTGTTTCTATTGAAGTGTGAAAAGTTTCAAATCACCTTAAATTAGCATTTTGTGGGATAAAACCCTGAGCTCTTGAACAGCAAGTGGCTTAAAATAGATGTTAACTTTTAAAGTAATTTGAATGCTTGAGTACTTGAATAGGAAATATTTTGTCTACTTTTGCTTTAAGAGGGAGAGGACAGAGGAAAGTTGCTGTGAGGAAAGTAAATATTCCTTGGGTCAAATTATGAGTATGACAAAGTTGAAAATTCACATTTTAGTTACAATACTCTTGTGGTTTTGACAAACACAAGAAATGTTCTGTGACTGGCTGCTGCTGGCTGAAGCCTTCTGCTGTGTATCTGAATTGAACCTCTATGGGTTCTGTACCTCCACAATGTACTTTGTTCGTGGCTTTGAAGAGGAGGTCTATTTATGGAGTTCTTTAAAAAACTAACTGCTACCCAGACTTCATAGTAACATGCTGCATACTGAGTCCCCCTCGAGCCGGTGAATAAAGAGCACTTTCTTCCTATGGCTCTGCACACGTTAAGCTGTAAGTAATGAATGTTGCAGACACTGCTGAGGATTGTCGGCTCAGGACAGGAATGGATTGAGCTGCAGCCTGCATGAGCTTGTGAGAGCTCCTGTCTGTAGTTCTGCAGTCACTTTCATGATTGTTTTCCACTAAAGGTCCAGCTTTTGCTTTACTTCTTTTCCCACAACTTTCTACCACCTGCCTTAAAAGACAGATAGTTCTATACACTGGATTGCAACAATGCAGGCTGCAACTAGCTTCTGCTCTCCAGGAACTGGTAGCACATTATGTGACAGCTTTCAGACAAAGATAAGGGTTTGTTGGGTAGAAAATGAAGCAAAAGCTATACATCTTAAGGTTCGCACAAGCAATGAAAATTAATATATTTTAAACTCCTTATATCAGTTAAGCTTCTTGGAGCGGGGATTTGTTTCTAAGTCACAGTAAAATATCATGTCATATCCATTCTACTCTATAAAATAAGTAAAAAATATTATCCACAAAGCTCAGCAGTCATGCCAGAAATTTGTGTGGCACCTACATCTGATTTGCATTGAAACTTCAGTATCTAGCTCTGCACAGTAGGCACCGAAATGAAAACTCATCATCCGTTAACAGTGCTCTGGCACTTCCCTGGCCACAATTGAGGCAGAGTTAGGTAAGGTCTGTTCCAACAAAACATGGAATTCATCTAATTCTCTTCAAATTTCCAAATGTAAGCATCTGAATGTGAGCTAAGGGCATGATACAGTCGCTTGACTACGTGTTTCTGGAGCAACCAGAGCTGCTCATCTGCTGAGCTGTGGTTCTGTGAACCACCTGCCCATGTAGGCTGGGCAACTGTGACCAGTGGGAGCCTCATGTTCACCTGGAGCAGCAGGGCAAGCTGGGTGGGATAAGCTAGTGCATCTTACATGAGTTGCATTGTATGCCTCTGTTTATTAACTGAATCAATCTGTGGGTATGTAAATTCCCACTGAAGTCAGTGGGTATTTACTAGTGCAGAGGAGAGAGGGCACAGAGCAATTTGGTCACTCTAAACTGGACATCTGTGTGCTTGAACCATGTTTTCTCATTTCACTGTCAGACTCTTTAAAAGCTGTCTAGAAGCTCTCCCTCAAATGTCAGAGCTAGGCTGCATCTGGCCAGAGGGTAAGAAGTCGGTGTGGAAGGTGCAGAACACACGCCCCATCTCCCTAAAGTCTTCTAGATTCACCAAGACTGCCTGACTCACAGCTTTCCAGCCACATGACACAGAGTGGTTACTAGACCACAGATTTTATCCCTTCACACATTGCTATTGCAGTGCACAGTTATTGTGTGTGTTGTTCTTTTCCAATGCAAGGAATAAGGTGAGCAAGAAGTTGAAGCATAAAAATACAAGCACTTACATGTGCCATTCAAAGATTGTTGTCATTAAAGTGGTCTAGTAATTTCTAATTCCTTTCTACAAATGCCACTAGAACTGAACTTTATATGAGTTAAATCTTTGTTTGCTAATTCTGAAACAGGGTCTCCACTGATTTGACTTCCTGCACTGTGAAACCCTGCTTCTTCTATGCACATATGCCTGGGTCTCCTGGAGTTCAGCATGAATTTACTAAGAAAGAATGTCCTAGGTTACAGTGTAAGATGTGCCCCCCAAGGAATATTCTATCACCATCTGTTGAAACCAGGTGTAGCAATGTTCCCTGCCTCCTCCCTCTGGATTATCTTCTGTTAATGGGCCAGCTGTTGACACCAGGTGGGGCAGAGTTCTTTATCTCTCGCATGACCCATCCTCCCTCCAGGGGGATATCTCCTGTTAATGGGCCATCAGCCGTGACTCATCATCCCACTGTGAGATGCTCCACCCAGGGGGAGGAGCCAAGCATTCCCACCTGGATATAACCTGGGGTTTGGAACAGCACAGGGAGCCTTTTCCACTGGACTCCCAGAGGAAGACCAGCCCCTTTCTACACCGCCACTGGACCTTCAGAGGAAGACAAGACCTTTTCTACAGAGTCACTGCCTCAACAGAACCATCACTCCAGGGGGACTGCAGCCACCATTTGATTGGACTACTGCCAACCCCCTGACTATCAGGGTGTCAGGTTTGTACTCTGACTCTGTCAGTGGGTTGTTTTTTGTACTATTACATTTATTTTATTTTTCCTATTAAATTGTATTTCTGATTTGAAGTCTCTCCCTAGTTTGCTTTCAAACTAGTACAAAGATCTAGATGGATTTTCTTCCCTTGAAAGACATGGAGGAGTTATCACTCTGAAACTTACAGAAAAGTAGAGTGATAGGAAAGCAACAGGGAGAATAGACCTCTAAATTTAAAGCTAAAATTCAAGAACGGTGTCTGATTTTGGTATGGGGAAAATACAACTGGCCAACAGGGTGAGTTTATAGAATGCACTGAAGTATCAGCAGAGGCTTATTCTTTGTTGACCACTTTTAACTTGACAAGATCCTCAAATGTATTTTTATAGTTTCCTTCCTGGTATGCTCCCAGAGATAAGTACTTGAAGTAAATGTCAGGCCAGAACTAGCTGGAAAAAAGCTTCTACTTACATTGTGTGAAAGAAGCCACTGAATTTGCTCCTGACTCCTTTGTTAAGCTACCACAGCTCATAAAAAGTAAAAGGATAACAGATTTTTACTTATTCGCTCCTGGTTATTCTGAAAACAGTATGAAGAAATGTAAAAGCTGATGCACAGAGTAATACTCGGTCCTGCACTTGATCAGGCACTTCAGCAAAAAGAGAAGGATTATAAATTCTGAAGGAATTCTTCTTTGTTTCATATGGGAAAATATTTTCTGTTTCATTCATTATACTGGGTTTTCCAGCATGACCATTCCAAATATAAGTCTGTTCTGTTCCCGAGTTCTAATTCATATGCACATCATTAAAAATATTGACTCTTTTGTCTGTCCCAACACTTCTGATTTTAAAAATTATTAAATTAAATTATAATTAAAATTAAATTATATAAAATTTTAAAAATTATTCTAGCAACAGCAATATTCAGTGTAGCTACTTTTTAAAGTGGTTTGCCGTTTTATTTATCTTTGGGAATGGGGACTAATACATAACAAGTAGTGTTTGAGAAATAGCAGAAAAGAGTAGATCCTGTACCTCTGCAGCTGCATTTGATGCTCATACACCTTTGGGTGCAGTTCTGCTTCTCCTTCCACTAAACACACACCGTACAGTGTGTGAACGACATCAAAGATCAGTAGCAAAATCTGTGGCTTTGGTCGGGCAAATGTACCTCAGGAAAGTAAGTCCTGTTGGAGCTGAAGAGGGAGCAGTGGCAAGGAACTGCTCCTGTTGCAAAGCAGACAAACTCCAGCAGCCTGATGGGATGCTTCTGCACCACCCTGGGCTCTCTAAGTCTTTGATGTTGTAACAAGCAAATAATAGGCATGTCATGCTGATACAAACTCAATTATTTCACAGCTTTTTAAGTACTAAATGACTGAGTCACTAGCCGAGAGGGAGAAAGACCACTGACGTCGATGGGAAGACTGACTGACTTTAGCATGTTGGATAATGCTCCAAGAGATGTGGCATTACTTATAATTAAGAGAAGGTAAGATAGAAACTGCTCTAAAGGAAACCTTCTTTTGCAGCTTACATCTCTACTAGCTACATCTTTACTGAAGAAAGTTATCCAAAGCATGATCAGCTGGAAGTTAGCATGAAGACCATTTCCTATGGAGTTATACAGTAATGTTTGCTCAGGAAAATAAGAGGTAGGCTGGGAAAAAAACCCCACCTGGAATTAGAGGAAGGTAAGTAAAGTAAAGCCCTGCAAACAAGAAAGTTTAGAACATTCTGGTTACAGTGAAAGCAAACACCACACAGCTTTCCACTTCTTAGGAGAGGCACTACATACGTCTTTGGAAACATCCTGTAGCCTAATCTACCTCATTAGAAACAACTGAACTGAATCAATACAGAACTATTTTACCTTTCCTAGTGTCACCTTCAATGTCAACTAATACAGCATAATTAAGTGCAAATGAAATTGTTGTAAGAGAGAACAACCTGTTGCTTCTGGTAATGATCAGTTAGAAGCTGTGCTTACAGGGAGAAGCCAGAAGGTTGTTAATTACATCTCTGTATGAATGAAATGCACCTTCTAAGAGTAAAGGGACCCCAAAGATGAGCAGATTCCTGCTGTTTGCCTTGTCAAGACTGCAGCTGTGGAATATATAATTAGGAAGAAAGTAATCAGAAATCAATTTGAAAAAATGCTAACAAGATACTAAGAACCTTCTGAAATCTGTAGAAGTACCTTAAAAAAAAAGTTCTGAAAAGCTTCTATAGAAGACATTGAACAGTTTCAGCACAGGAAATGAGTATCTTTATGTATAAGGACATGTAACGTCTCAGGGTTTAGGAACTGAGTGGAACTGGCTTCTATTCTTAGACCTTCTTTGTATTTTGCAATGATCTTAAAATTTAGTATGTTGATCCTAAATTAGCTAGTGAAAGTCAAAAGGCCAGATTAGGAGCTTGGCACATTTGAAGTGCTCCTTAAATGTTATATAACAAGCAAGAGTGGAAATTAAGCAGTCTGTAGACCTTACATTACACACTTGCACAAAATTAATTTTGCCCTGAAGGACTTTGCTATGGCCAGGCAGAAATCACTGTTTTCCAGCCAGGGGAGCCCATTCATTACATGGGTTAGGTTATAATTTTAACTACCATCTCCCCCTCCAAAAAAAGGCCATGAGGTTTGTTACAGTGCATGTGGCACAGTGATGAAAATGAAGCATTTGGAAAAGCTCTGGATTGAGGGAGATCCCAGCCAGCTCCTCCAAAGAGAAGTGCTTGCTACAGAAATAACTTACTGGAAGCTCTGCACATTGTGTTGTATCTGCATGTGGCTGTTTGTTTGGAGACATTAGTAGTCAGGGCAATGAAGAAATCTTTGTGTAGGATCTGAACCCTGCCATGGTAGGGTTTTGACCACCACACAGATTCTATCAAGCCAAATCTGCCAGGGAAAATCAAGGAGGGCAGATTAGCTGTATGTCTTCTTCCCAGCAAATACGCTTATTTCAAATATGCTAAGCAACAGCTTATTTCAGCAACTGCATGGGAAGATCCTCTAAAGCTACCACTTCTGTAGAGGAACATCATTATAGCAGGAAGAGATTAAATTATGTGTAATATTAAAGAAAATATAGAAGGAAGAGATTAAGATTATTACTATAATATAGTACTATATTATATTAAAAATCTACTGACTTCAGTCCTTCAAAAACCAGGCACTGGGTATAAAGGAGGTAGACAAGCATTCTCTAAAATCAAAGCAGAGAGCCATAAGCCCTCCCATGGCAGAGGGATTCATTGCGATCTAAAGAAGGCATCTGAGACAAATCAAACAAGTTCCCCCTGGGAGAGGCCTCTCCGCTGATAATGGAGGGAACGCAGACACCAGGCAAGATACTGAAATCTATGAGTCTAAATCTAAGCCACAGGAATCCTACCTTTCATGAGCAAAGATTGTGTTTTAGTGGGAATAATTTAAGACATAACATAGATACACAGGAAAAATTAAATATGAAATATAAATGAGGAGAAATAAAGGATCTTTCCTCTGAGAAACAAGCACTAAGACCTAATATACTTAAAAGTCTGTTTAGAAAACCTTGAGCATACAGCTCATTAAATAAATAAAGAGTAAAGCATGCAAATAAGGAGTAAAGCGTACACATACCTACATTACTCATATACAGTTGTTTAGTATGGTAGAAAACCATCTTACTTCCACTGGATTTTGCTTTCTTGGTTTGCTTAGTCACTGGCTGGAAGCTGCCCATCCAGGGCATCACTGTGGAGGAGGTGTGGTGTTCCTGCTGTGCAGCACCTCTCTGGCCTCTCAGTGCTCACACCTCATAGGAGCATCTCATCCAGAATCTTATGTCCACTCTGCCCCCACCTCAGCCACACACTAGTTTACCTGGACTGTTAATTTCTGATATGGCTACTTCTAGCCAGGCTTTGTGGAGGAAAGTTTTTTCATACTATTGTCTCTGACATTACTTGCCACTTATAGTTTTCATTTATTCAAGTTCCTACTAGCACAATTTATATCAGTCTAGGCAGTTAAGTCACATAACCTTAATATAACTGTCTCTACGGAGACCTAGACAGTTCAATCTAGAGGCTATCAGCTATCCACCAACTAAATAAATATTTATTATGTTTGTATCAAGTATGTGTTGCTCTCTTGAATAATTAATTTAAAAGATTGCACGAAAAATTGCAAATAAAGCTACAGGTACTGCATTAGAATGTCATTACAATTCCTTTTTTCTCTTGAGTAGGAAAACCCATTAGAAAAAAGGGGTGAGACATTCAAGTGTTCATTCAAAGGAAGAATTTCAGATGATACATAGGTGATTAGCTGTTGAATACTTGTTATTGCTAATGTGAATGGCTGGTTTAATTCCCTTGCTATCACACTACAAAATTACCCTTGACATCATCTTCTGTAACATGATGAGCATTATTGTATAGACTGAATTTCTCATATTCTAATGAATTTTGTTTGGTGAGACAGACCGTGAAAAGGAAAAAAATAAGCACCTCTTTGCCATGCATGATTTCTTCCATGTTTGCTTCTTGAGGTAACGTCTGGATTGTGATTTCTTTGTTGGTAGTTCACTACATTAAAATAAGCTAATGCAGCATTAACTAAGCACTAATAGGCCATTAAAGACAAACTTTTGTACTGGAGAAAAGAAAAACATTTCAAATGTAAATATAAGTCAATTTTATATGCATGAATTTTTGCTATCTGATGCCATTTGTATTAATAATTAATACTTGTGTTTCATCAGGATTTTATCAGGCTTAAAAGATAGCCAGACTTTCTTGGCTGAGTATTACTCTTTTTCTTTGCAAATGGTTCAAGAGGCCAAGATAACACTGCATTTCTTTATCCTCTCCTGCTGACTGCCTGGCAAGAGGATGAACCCCACCGAGCAATGATGCTGGCGGCACCATAAGTAATCCAACAGCAAACAATCATTGAAATGTGTCCTGCTGTCTGAAGCCCTTAGGATGTGCATAACAATCAGCAAATGTTTTCTCCTAGTTAGGGGCATAGACTAATGGTCCCAGGGCATTTATTCAAAGTGCAGATACATGCACGGTCATCCTGGGAAGTTCATAATCTTGTTAAGGGCACCTACACACAAACCTTTAGCAAATACAAAAGCAAAGTCTTTTGTGGATCTGATTCAAACTAACTTTCTTGCTCCAGCATTCATCACAAAATGACAGAAAGGCATATTTTTCTCACATAGAGAGTGAATAGGGCATCAGAATAAATTTCTTGCTTAAGTCAAGTTTTCATGTGAGAATCAAATAAGATTTTGGTCAAAATCAAAGCATAAAACCAACTAGCTCATTATCAATACTTGCCCACCACCATTCCACCTAGTCCTAAATGGGATACAGGCCTGTGTCAGAGCTTGGAGGCAGCACTGTTTTGAGGTGGGTTTGATGCAGCAGAATCAGGATCCCCACTTTTAGATCATTACAGATCTAAAAGCTGCATCGAACAGATGCTTTGATTATAGTCTCTTCTAATTATTACCTAGATTTAATTAGAATGACCCCTGATAATCCAATACTTTCAATTCAGAATGATAAATATTTTCTCATCTTTGAAATGTCAGTGTAGCAGAAATATTGTTTGTGTCTGAAAAGCGCCATTTTAATATGTGGCATATTTGGAAATTAAATCTGCTCCTGTGTCCCCTCAAGACTGAAGTAGATGATGTTAAGTGCTCTCATTTTTCAGCTCCTTAAGATATTTTTGTCTGGATGAGTCATTAGGTATTCTGGTCATTCCTGTTACCAATGCAGTTATGAATTTCACAGGGAAAATGTCAATTGTGAAATTTTTCTGTGACAACCATTTTCATTGCAGGGAATATTTAAGTCATTGTAGAAATATGGAAAACAGCCCTGGCAGGGTGTTTGAGGGGTCATGTAGTCCATCCCATGCCCCAGAGCAGGCTCTACCAAGTTATCCCTGGAAGAGGTGGGTCTAATCTGCCTCTGAGATACTCCCCTGCCCGTACCTGCCATCCCCACCACTTACAGGTTCCCTGGAAGACAGGGAAGTTAGGTTATTTGAAATCTATTGTTTAACATAAGCACTCCATGTGGCACATTTTTTGAGACCATGTCTTCTCATTCTGTGATCCATGGTCTGCAGAACATTTCTACAAATGCTGAAGCTTTTATCACACTTCTCCTCAGCTTTCTCTTGCCTCAGAGCCCCCGTGTTCCCCATCTTGCCTCCAAGATGGCGGACTCTTGGCCTTTATCTTTCTGCTTCTGCCCTGGTCCCATCTTTCTTAAAGCACAGCTGAGGTGTTACCAGTTACAACAAAGGCAGAATGTGTCTTCCATACAACTCCTTTGTGCATCCTGCTGTGAAGCTACTTTGTCATGGCAGTGCAACATCATCGACCCAGGTCACCCACGCCCAGAGCCTTTAACAAAAAGCAGTTGTCTGGTCCATAATTTCCCATCTTGTATTTTTGATACCTAAATTATCTATTTCAGACTACTTCAGTTTTTCAAAATAATTTAGAATTCCTGTTGCATCCTCCAGCTTGTGTCCCGTACAAGAGAGCTTCATTTTCTAACATCCAAACCATTAAATATTGAATAATACCAGGCCCAGGAGAAACTCTAGTAGAGATTTACTCATCCTTTTCTCTAGAAATATAGTCTTCCAGTCACTTGTACAACAATTTCATAGTGTTTTCAGTAAAACTCTTTCCTTAACATGCTTATGAGACTCCCTTGGGAAGCAAAGACAAAAGCAGTGGCCAATATACAGAAAGCTGCTACTCTTGCACTCAGCTGCTACTCTTGCACTCAGCAGTGTACTGTGTTTTTCTTTGTCCTCATGTTCTAACAAATGTTCTTTCCAAATATTTTTTCTGTTCTTTTTCTTGTTACGTCCTGTGTTAATTCTATTGTATGCTACGCCTTGGCCTTTCTGATTTCGCTCTTGTAGGTTTGTGCTAGTCTTACATATATCTTCCTAGTAACTTGACCTACTTTCAATGTCAAATAATTTTCAGGTCACTGAAAAACTCCTGAGTTAGCAGAAGTGGCTTCTTACTACACTTCTTGTATCTCCTTTGTAAGAAATAATCTGTGCTTGTCTTTTTGAAGGTACCTTTTTAATAGCTTCCTTTAAACTTCCTTTTTCCTCCTGTGTTTCTTCTCTCTCAAGTCTCAAGTTGACTGATGCTCTACTTCCTCCAATACCTTATTTTTATATTACTGTTTTTCATTTATTCTCTTGCTTGATGTAAGGAGTACTACTCTTTATGATCCCTGTCACAGGGCTTGCCTTCTCCCTTCACCCTCTGGACTAACCCCTCTTGGCAGAAAAAAGATCCAAAGGAGTCTTTCCTTTTTGGAGAAACACATAATAATCTCCATTGCAGTAGGGCTGCTTTCCCTCCTTTTTATGCGCAAAGAGTACTGATGCTCATAGCAGACAGACACAACCACATACACACCTCAGAAACATGCCCCTCTCTCTCCACTTACCTGTTGCTGTGGTCAAGGGGGC
>WEIT01005669.1:0-20491 GCA_013389985.1 Dryoscopus gambensis
TCTTATTTATTATATTTATATTATTATTATTATTGTTCTAATGAATACTAAAGTCATTGCTCAAAATGTGCAGTTCTTCCACTGACATCCTATACTTTAGATCTAAATTTCAAATGATGCTGAAAATAAGGGAGAAAATCTAGAATCAGAGAGAAACAAAACCATTGCAGTAACAGATTTGTTATTTAAAAGTGTCCCTAATTTCAGTTTAGGTCCAGATATGGTTAATAGTCTAGACCCTACAATTTGGATGTTGAGGAAGAAAACCAAATTTCTTTTTTAAAGCTATTTGTTTTAAAGCAATAAAATAAAAATAAAAACATTGTATCAAAGTGAAGAATCAGACCATGGAAAGCCAAAGTAAAACCTGTTTAAAGTTTTATTGCTTTACTAAACTCCATAAAGAACAAACACGATCTTATTCGCTTTGTACAGCAAATTATAGCTTCCCTACTAGAAGTTCTAGAGTACACTTAACTTAAAAAATTGAAAACTGTCTTGAAAAATTAAATGAATAAAAATGGAACTGAAAAGGTTTTTATCATTATATACATTTCCCAGGAAAGTTTATGAAACTCTGCATGTCATTTATTCTGTCTGAGCACAGGCAATAGGTAACTCACAGCCTCTCCAGGTTAGATGATTAGTTAGAAGCCCTAAGTGATTTCTTAATTTTGTGGTCACAAAAGAAATGTTACCATCATGTCCATTTCTCTCCTCTTGCACCTGCATACAGTACACAGCCATCCTTGAAACACCTGAGAACTGAGGTAACAGTAAACAACTGTAAACTGAGAACTGGCAAAGTCTGCAATTGGTAGGTGCAGAACCTCTTTCTTAACTGAGCTATTAACAATACTACTACTACCACCATAAATAATAATAATGATGCAAACTAATCCAAATATTTTAGATGAAGCTGCAAGTAATTACTCTGAACATACAATCAAGCCTTCTAGACCTTCTGATCAGAGGCAATTACACCTAATTTTGCAAAATAACAGCAGGTATTCATAGGAGAAAAAAAAAGGTAGAAAAATCACAGCTATCATTGTATCACCATAATTATCAAAATGCATTTTCTTGTCTTTTCTGTTTGATTTTCCCAGAAGGAAGAATTTCTTTCTTTTGCAATGAAATCTGTTTACTTTTTTGGATATACATATATTAAAAAGAAATTTCTCATCCTCGTCAGAAATTCAAATCCTATGTTTACGAAGTGCCATGTGATTTCTTCCCAGGAACTGCAGCAAGGAGATAACTTTTTAAACCAATTATTTTTAAAATGACTTTCAGCAGATGCTTTACATTCCTTCATCCACCGGATGAGCCTAGCAGCTTACATGAAACCAAGATAGCTCTGTTGTCTTTCAAGATTCTCTGCAGGTAAGAGTATAATCTTTCCCCTAATTACTACTGATGTATGATCAAACATACTGTAGTTTTATAGAGTTTTGACACACTGAAACATAAAAGCTCTTAAATGGTTCTGTGTTCCCTTTTCTATAAGGTCAGGTGGTTTTCTTAATCACTTTTGTCAGCTGTATTAACCTTCAAAAACTACTCCTGTTTATTGTAGTTAGGATACTTAAACCTCTAAAACCTAATTGATTCTCTGCTTCTACGCAATCAGAATTTTGCCTTGTTTTGCTAAGCTACATCAGTTTAACCTGAGTGTGAGTTTGACCGATGTAATATTACTGGAGTGTTGATGTGACCCCTGAGAATGAAAAGTTTTGTTCTTCCAGTACTGAGTGGCAGGTAGAGATTAAACTAAGAATAAAGCAAAACAGAGGAAAAATTAGGAAAAAAAACAAGTTTTAAAGTGTAAGCCCAGGAACTGGAACTAACATTCAAATATCTTTATAAAAGTCCTGATGTTTGATAAGAGTCTGAGGAGTCATTGCATAATACCTGTATCACCTCAGTTACCTTTACCTGGATACATGAGATATCAAGGAATAAAAGGAGGCTTTGTAGTCAGTGGAATCATAAGACAGAGCTCCCTTCTCCTGGGATGACACCAACAGAAAGATGGTTTTGTGGCTTTTTAGGATATGGTGCAAAATGTGTACAAAAGAAAAGAACTAGGCATGAAGGGACTGAAATTTCAAAAGGAAATTCTGTAAATGAAAGCAAGCTTGTAGCTGTATGTGTCTGCAGTGAAAGTGGGCATATAAAAAAGTCTGCTCTTTGTGGCTTCAGGAGACTGTGTGAAGCATGTGAACACACTCGTCTCCAAAACCAAAGTAGTAAAATGACTAAAGAAAAAAATAGATACAATAGAAATTTTCATTTAAAATGCACACAGTCACCTACAACGATCCTCTAGTCTAACTACCTGACCTCTTCAGCTCTGACCAAAAGCTCAAACATGTCATTCAAGTGCATTGTCCAAATGCCTCTTAAACACTGACAGGCTTGGAGCATCCACTACCTCTCTAAGAAGCCTGTTTCAGTGCTAGCCCATCACCTCAGTAAAGAAATACTTCCTAGTGTCCAGTCTGTACCTCCTCACGTGCAACTTTGAACCATTCCCACACACTTCCTATCACTGGATACTAGCATCTCCATTTTCACATCCCTTTCTCAGGAAGCTGTGGAGAGTGATGAAGTTGTCCCTCAGCCTCCTTTTCTCCAAACTAGACAAGCCCAAAGTGCTCAGCCATTCCACACAGCACAGGCTCTCCAGCCGTTTCACCAGCCTTGTTGCTCTCTCCTCTGGATGAATTCGAGAACCATCACATCCTTCTTAAATTATGGGGCCAAGAAGTCCACACGGTACTCAAGGTGAAGCCATATTAATGCTAAGTACAGCAGAATAACCATCTATTTGACCAACTGATTTTACTGTGTTCACTGCACCGCAAGCTTGGCTCCAAGGCCTGCTGATGACTTAAACTGAGCCTGCTGTCAATCAGCACCCCCAGATCCTTTTCTGCCAAACTGCTCTCCAGCCACTTCTCTTCCAATTTATAGTGTGTGCAAGGCGTTAAATCATCCTATATGCAGAATCCAGCATTTGGACTTGTTAATTTTCATCCCATTAATCATTGCCCAAAACTCCAATCTACCTACACCTGTCTGCAAGGCCTCCTGTCCCTCAAGCGAGTCAACAGCACTTCCCAGTTTGGTATCATCACCAAACTTGCTAATGATTGTTTTAACTCTTGCATTCAGATCATTGATAAAAGTATTGAGCAGAGTTGGCCTTAGAACTGAATACTGAAGAACACCAGCCAGACATACCCCCACTCACCACAACACTTAGAGCTCTGCCCTTCAGCCACTTCATCACCCAGTGCACACAGCATCCCTGCTCTCAGCTTTTCCTGGTAGGAGAAATGCTTCAGCCCTGTAAAATCTTCATGGGCCTCTCTTGGACTCTCTCCAGTATACCTGTATTTCTCATACGGTGGAGCCTGGAATTCGACACAGTACTCCAATATGCAGCACAGGGATACCCTTTGCCACAAGGGCACTTAGCGGGCTCATGCTTGACTGGGAGCCATGGGAGCCAGGACTGCCAGGTCCTTTTTTACAAAGCCACTTGGGAAACAGGGGATGGGCAGCCCCTGTGTATACTGGTGCAGTGGGTTGTTCGTCTCCAGGTGCAGGGCTCTACATCTGTCCTTTGTTGAACTTCATGAGGTTCCTGTCTGCCTATATCTTCATCTTGTTGAGTTTCTGGATAGCATACTGCATGATCCTGTGGTGTATCCCTCCTCCCAGTTTTGTGTCATCTGCAAACTTGATGACACTATGTTCTGCTCCCTCATCCAGCTCATTAACAAAGGTGTTGAACAGGATTGAACTCTGGGTTACCAGGATCCCTGGCTACACTGCTAGGCAGTTACTGGCCTCCAACTAGACTTCATGCTTCTAATTCTGTAGTTGAAAAAAAAAGTCTGTCTTCCCACTGTTTTTGGAAAAAAAATAGTACCGAATTATTTATCTTGTAAAGCACCATGCTATTATGAAAATGTGAAACATCCCAAATGCCTAGAGATGGGTCAAATTAATCATATTTAGGTTAGAAAAATAGTATCATATTAACAATAGGCAAAAGAAAGCACAGACTGTTGGAGAAGAATGAAAGTAATTCCAGCAGACAAATAAGAAAAGACTTCAAATAAAAGTAATGAAAACTCTTCTCAGAAAAATAATTCACATGGAAGAACGCACTCTTTTTTTACAACAGTATATAGAAATATAAAAGAAACAATGAATGAAGCAAAAATGTTCGTGGATATAGAATTGGACAGTGTATTCTCCTCTTCCCCATAGCCATATAAAATGTAGTTTGAAGAACTGCCATTCTCAGGGTAATACGTCAAACCAGATTTTGTCACAGGTCAAAAAATGTTTATGACTGAGAAAAAAGGCTGGCAGTGATCTATGAGGAGAAAAGGGGAATGCTACTATTGAATGAGCTGAAGATGAAGAGATAGGATGCTCTTCAGCAGATGTTTTTTCCTTTTAAATTGAGAGATGTTTAAAACTGTTCAGGCTGTAAGGAAAATACCCTTTAAAAACTTTCAGCCAGAGTGCCTAATCAAAATTGGGGAGGGAGGGAGAGATGGGAGGAGGGGAAGGTGTATGTATATGTAAACACCACATGAGATTCACTGGTATCACATGGGTAGATGTAACAGGCACTATTTACGGGAACCTAGAACCATCATTTCTTAAAATGACTGTATCATCTTAATCTATATTCTCATAGTCAAATTTCTTGTTATGTGACTAATAATTTTTTTTTTATCCTAGTTCTTATATCAACTAGGAGGTTTGTGTTTTTTACATTTTTTGATCATTCAACACCTTATGTCATTATGAAAAGATTGTGGATACTATGCAAAACCAATCCTAAAATCGGTTTGAAGGAACTTCCCTAGAAACGTCCCTATGAGCTAATAACAGTCACTCCAAAGCTATCAAATAAATTGTCCTGTTAGTTTTTAAGGCATTTCATCACTTTCCATTTGAATGAATCCATATTTCCTTCATTATAATTAATAATTTACTGTGGGCACTAAATATCTTATTGAAGCCTAAACAAATTATTTTTTCCACTCAAATTACTGTGCCTTAAGAACTATTTGCTGTTGGATCACCCATGCTTCTTACACTTGCTCTCTACAGTCACCTCAAATAAACACATGATAAATCCAGTGTCGGGCTAGTTTATATAGCTGAGAAAGTTTGAATAATTCTGGTACCTTAAAAGGTGTGAAAGAAACAGATTTTCCAGCATCTATTTGTGATCAGCGACTGAGCAGTTACATCTTCAACAGCTTGGACTGTCAGTAGCAATCAGTAGGACCTCGTTGTCAGCAAAAAGTCCCAGGACAGAAAACCTGTTGAGTAATTATCAATGTTCAATATGCTTGAGTTAGTGAGTGAGTTAGGGTTCCTGTGCAATCTTCATCATAGTAGAAATACTTCATAACTTCTTGAAGTGATAGAACGTCTTAGGGAAGATGATACACTTAATATATATAATACAATAACATGCATAATGTGTTTTTGGCAACTACAGATTCCTCAATATTTTTGAATAGCTTTATGAAAAATTTAAAGTGGAAATTTAAGTGATAGGTGATGTTGACTTGTTACCTCACTTGTTTACTTTTCATGTTAGAATAAATAAGCAAGAGAAAACAACACAAATTTTACTACTTAAAAGCAGATTTATTTTCTTGTCATGCTAATAAAATCATTATCATCTGGAGCTAGTATACCAGCATTACAGACAGGGGTTTTTTTCCACCATTATTTCCAGTATTCTATTTATATTAGTTTTTTGAAGGATGGAAGGAGAAGCATGTGAAGGAAAAATAGTTCTCCAAAACCAATACCTTTCACGTAAATATATAGGATTTTAAGAAATCCTTTGCTGAAGATATGTCTTCGTTTCTTTCTGAAAAAACAATGGACACACCAGTACAGCCAATAATAGGCAGCTTGCAAAGGCTGTTACTTTTCACATCAGCAACACCTATCTGTTTCTTTACTGACTGAGGCCCTTGTCTCAGTAACTAGAAATTCAACATTTTAGCAGTTTGTAGTACAGGCAGAACTACTCTATATTTCTAAGTACACAGTGGTAAAACTTAGTAAATCTACAGTTACTGAATTGTGCCCTCTGGTTCTTGTTAACATAATGTCAGATGAACTATCCGTTCTTGACTTGAAGTGTGTCAACTTGCATTATGCATAACATGTATATGCACAGATGTAAATTTTTGAAATGCAAAAAAATCAATATTTTATTTCATTTGGGCTGCTGGTTCACAAGTGCTTGACAGAAATAGTTTGTGTTGCCATAAGCTCAGTGTCGTGGTTTAGGAATGGTACTCCCCAGTTTAGTGCTCCCACTGAGACTCTCCAAAACAGGGACTGCTTGTGCCCTCCCCCTTCCTTTCTCCCTATCCTCCTTGTGGCTGGCTGGAGAGGAGAATTGGAGGCACAAAAGATAAAGACCATGGGTTGAGATAAGAACAATTTACTGGAAACAGCAATGAAATAGGAAAACAAACAGGAACAGTAACAATATAATAATAAAAGCATGAGTCACATCCAAAAATACTCATTATGGAGCTCAACCTGACCACATCCATGCGACCCCTACTGCTTCATCCAGCTCAGAACCGATGCCACCCCACCGCTCCCTCCAGCTCAGGACTGGTGCCGTGCTTACTTTACCTGGAGGAACGCTTTCTCCTCATGAAAGAGGCCCTTTCTCCCCACCCCCAACAATGATGTGAGGTGGTATAGAGCAATCTTTGGGTCCTGGCTATGCCCCCTCCTTGCTACTGCAAAAATTAACCCTGTCATGGCCAGAACCAGGACACCCACGCTACAGAAATTAACTGAATTAGCATTTAACACATTGATTTCTTGAACTATCCTGGAATTTGTAAAGGTAATACAGGTTCAGCACTTCTTTTATAACCTAAATTATTCAATGTATAATAATGTATTTCCATTTATTTAAAGTTCTGTGTTTGGTTTTGTTACCTCACATATCTTCAGCCACCAAAAATACAGTTTGGGGTTTTTTAAGACATAACTGAAACTTGTGCTTTTATGCAATCTCTAGAAATAGACTATCCAATTGTTAAACTTACAACTTTCAGGAGACTGTACTAGATGCGTTACAATAACTAATGCTGTATCAGAGTGAATAAGATAACTGGAATTTATCATTATAAATATTGTATGAAAAAAAAACTAGGCCCTGTAGAAGAAGTTCTAATTCAGATCTAGCACAAAATTTTATGACTTTTTTTGCAGTGGCGATTTACCCTGAATGATGACCCATAATTTGGAAATGAACTTGGGTTTTTCTTCCAGATAAGTGTGCATTGGCAGTTGTAGAACAGACTACATTTTAAGACTATGAGAATGAAATAGCAACACACGTTAGCTGAATATTAATAACCTCTATATCTGACTTGTGACTAGCTGTCTAACTTTTCTGTGAAAGAAATTCTAAGAAAACTGAATGCGAACACATTTTCAGTCTTTACAGTCACCCTTGCAAATATTAAAATATTTTTTGAAAACAAATTTACTTCTTCATTCCAAGAAACATTATGGACTTAGATACAAAAATTTTGTGTGGAACTGCTATGAATTCTTGATCTTGGCCATGCGAAATCCTATTTAAAAAAAAAAAAAACAACCCAAATTGTGATGTATTTCCTTGGAAAAAAATCAAGTTTTTCACTCTGAGCAAAATGATGCTCAATCAAAGCAAGTAACAGAAGGTATTTGGGACTGCATTTACAGAATAGGGTAATTTAGTGCTCTATTTATTAATCAGTATGTAATCTATATCAGTTCTGTTTAGAGCTGAGTGCACTCCTCGTGCCACACAAATAGTAACAGATACAACATGTTCTGACTAGAAGAGGTGGATGTCAAAGATGAGAGGAATTTCTTTATTAAATGCTCTTATTTGTATGATCATTTCCATGAGTTTGCCATAATACAGTATTATCAACATGGCTTGTCATATAAATAGTCAAGGGGAGTGGGGAAATACCTGTTAACATCCATTTACACATTTTTCTTTAACCAGTTTTGACTGTGTGGACACATTTTGCCAGCCGTGATTGTCTGTCACTTTTTGTTTGAACATCATTTTCAAACTTATTTCAACACCTGACAATTGCACTGGCATTTTTTGGTAAACATTACACTATGTTGATTATGAACTTACGTCATGAGTATTTCTAATGCTTGCCATTAGAAATGGCAAGTTTAAGAAGATGCTATATGTTAACTCTTGCAGTCTTTTGAGAATTCCATAGAGTTCAAACATTGGCAGCAAGATGAAGGTATATTACTTTCACGCAAATACCTTAGAGAGAGAAAGAACTCATTTATACACATGCACACAAAAGACAGAGGTGTGAAGGTGAAAAGCAATAGCAACAAAATCATTGTGTAATAGATGAAATAACTCGACAAAATATTATCCCTTTGTCAGCTTTAAAAATGGACATGTAAAATCGCCCAAAAAATAGAAATAATCAAGATTAGTTCACTGGTTGATTTCAGATTGTGCTAAAATATGATTTAAATTTAAATGACATTTTCTGGCTTCTAAGTCTAAGGGAGAGGATTTATCACTTTAGCTGAGACCAAAGAAAGGATCTTCAGCTGGTGGTGAGTTTCAGGAAAAGGAAAGTGTGTTTAGTCATAGGAATTTTGAGCTAGAACAGTGTTTCCTGAGGAGCATGCACAGACACTGCCTGCGGGCACCATTCCTGCTCAGGGTGGTTCCACCATTCAAGGTGCACAGACCAGGTAAGTACCAGTGAGTATTCAGTCAAATATGTTTAAAAGATTCTTTTTCCAAAAATAGATATGTAAGGATTACAGAAAGAAAGTGAATGTGTTATGAGTACTTCTTAGGCTTTTTGCAAACAGTCTATATTTAAAATAATTTCAGTATAGAGTTAAACCTGTTTACAATGAACAGAGTACAGTTAAGACTTTGTGGATACAAGATTTAAGTCAGTTTACAAGATTTACTTCAGTTTTAAATCACAATGACAGTAAGCTCTGGGAAAACGCCAAACTCAGGCTGGCAATTTCCAACTCCTGCAATCATCTCCCTCAAAAAAATTATACAGGAGAAAAAGAATTTAATAAAGTATCATTATCAAAACACAAACTTGTCCAATGTTTTATGAACAAATAGAAATTAGGAAAATAATTTTTCATATGCGCAACAAAATAATTAGGTTTCCAAGTGAAATGTTAGAAGAGTAATGTAAATTGTACAGTGTCCAATTAGACCCTGGTCCCTGCCACCACGTATTTCACACTGACCGTGTTCACAGGTATAGCAGACATATGAATTTTGTTAACTTGGTCACATTATTTCTAAGGTTTTCATGGTAACTTTGAAACTTGCAAACAACTAGCAAATTGATCCTGACATATAAGCAATCTTAGTTTCGTTTTAAACAAGAATTATTTCAGTATAACTGATCCACAGCCTTTGAATACGTAAACATTAAATATTCTCAGAATTGTTCTGTAAATCATAGTTGTTTCAATTCAGAATGTATTGTAATATCTTGGTGCTGTATGAACTGTGTTCCTTTTTCAGCATGTGTAAGCAGCATCAGTCAGCAACATGTTTAGAAATCTATGTGTACACTAACAAAACACCACTGTGGACATATAACCAATCTTCAAACACTCATTTCTCAGGTCTAGGAGACAGAAGATCTTTGATACTTGTAACAGCTTGGTTTGGGTTGTTTTGATAAAGGTGAACAGTTCTTCTGGTACTACTGCTGATTATTAGAACTTTTTCGCAGTTTCTCCTGGACTCAAGTTTTTACCCTTTATTTCTGTTTGACCTGGTACCTCAGACATCATGAGAAAATCTAGGTCATTCACTGACTTTGTTTTTACAGTTTGAAATAATCTTTCAGTAGAATTCCTTGCAATTATTAATGTTATATAATTTCTATTAAATTACACAATTTGAAACTCTAAGCCAAAATTGTGGACTATTCATGATGATAAATAAAGACTTTATCCATTTAATTAGAAAAGAGTAAGGTGTTTTGAAAAGGAACATTGGTGAAATGACCAAGGGCATTTTGATGGTTAAACATCTTAATAATTTTAACTCACTTTCAAATAAATATGGTTGAAAAATATACCAGTTTGACTTGCAATTTAAAATTTCTGATAGAAATGCATAATACTAAACTGAAAGCAATAAAATAATTATAATCAACAACATTTCATGTATATATAATTTATAATCATATATAATTATAATCATTTGCTCACTTTATTTACTTACAAACAGAATAAAAGCCCAAGGAACTTACCATATTATATAGAATCTTAGAAAATATCTTCAGGTACAAAATGTGCTGTTTGTTACAATTTTGACAATTCCAATCTAAGAAAGTTTTATCATTTCCTCCTTGCTAAAGACTAAGTTTGATGAAAGGAAATCTAAGCACCAAATCTTATGTGCAGTAATTGCCACTTATAGGGTTTGTCTTTGTAGATCTTCCTAGATTTTACACTGACTAAGAAAAAGATCTATAGAGGTGGTTTCTATTTTTATTGTTCTAGGAAATAATTGCTTAATTTCAGGGCACAATACATAGATAATTGTTTTTGGTTTTTGCTGTTTGTGCAGTAAAAATCTGACAAACTAAGTACAAAGAGATAAAAATCAGAGTTGTTATGGTGTGTTACTTCAAATTTTGGATTTATTATTACTAGGCAAAAGACTTGTGTGACTTCGTCTACTACAAAATAGTAATAAGAACTACTAAAATACTGTCACTGTAATTTCTTTCTGCTATCATCCTATATATATTATATTAAAAAAAAAGAAAAGCTATTATATAAGTGCAATCATGAAGCAATTATTTTGTTCTCAGTTGAAAAACAGATTTATAAAAAATGATTTAATGGTTGACCACATAATTTATTTTCTACATTCTTTGTTTCCTATTAAAAGTGTATGCAGGAAGAGGACAGTTCAGGCAAAAATGTTTAAAAAATATACAACAGACTTCTTTGAGGAAAAAATGTTGACATTATCATTTAACATGTATTCAAAGGAATTCCATTCTTCTTTGAAAAAATAGAGCACTTACCCAGTTACAGAAAAAGCAAGGATTTGTGTATATTTTAAAATCTACCAATGATTTTAATATATATACATGCATACTGTCTTTGTATGTACAGCTGGAGCAGTAAATTTTACTTGGACCAAAATAGAAAAATGTTCTTTGTGGACTGAGCACATGAGTAGGTTACTGTCATTTTAAAATAGTTGAAGACCTAGAGATAGCACTTGAATATTTCACTTGAGAGTCTGCCAAAGTTTTCCTTAGTTTCCCATGCTAGACCTACATTTAAAACAAAAAAATTAAATACATATATTCAATTTTTGTCTAACCATAGAAACCATTTTGCTTGCTTTTAAGTCCAGATTCTGCTGTATGTAAAAGAAATCTATTCCTTGTTATTCTCTAAGGCACCATCCAACAAACAGTGAGGGATGTTTCTGGCAGATTTATTGTCGTTGATGCTTCACTAGGAATGAAAGTGGAGCATCTGAATTAATTTTTCCCTACTTCTGTTGCTTGTTACTTTTATGATGGAAGTTGATAACATGAATGTTACATGAATTTTGCCCATCTGAAACGTGCCCAATAGTTTCCTGGTAACAGCAATTCTAGTGAGAATGAAGGCATGACTACTAACATGAGAAGAATACCCCAGATTTCTGTAACTCTAGAAGTCTGGGAGGATGATCTTCCTTGCTAGTCTGATGCCTAAAAGGTTTCCTTGGAAATAAGCCATCAGCTTTATTTATGGAAAACAGGCAAAACAGTGACTTTGAGAAAGAGGAGCACTATTTCACCTCTGGTTTTAAGAGAAAACAAATATTACTGAATGGATACCTTCTTGAAGTGACTTTTAATCTGTTTCTCACAGAGCGACCTTAAAAAATAAATTGTAATAAATAATAAACGTATTTTCAAGTTTCTGTTTTCATTTCATAATCTGGGGTTTTTTGGGGGTTTTTTTTTTGGTTTTTTTTTTGTTGTTGTTTTTGTTTTTTTTTTTTTTTTGTGTTTTTTTTGNTGGTTATTCTTTATTGCCCTAATACACTAATAAAAGTATACCTTTGGAAAGGCTGTCTCAGGATAGGTTTATAATGATAAATTTTTTAGGCAGCTCTTGCTTTTGTTCATCGTTTCCTGCCAGGCACCTGAGTACTGAAAATAGCAAGTCACCTCTAAAGATGTGCCAAGTGACCGTAGCTAATTTGAGAGCCCTGTGTCATTTTCAGGTCTGTGAACACCGCAAATTTCAGCTCCCATGGATGCTTTAAAAATGAATCAGCATAGTAATGACACAAAATTGTACTCAGAATCCTCATAATTAGACAGCATCAGAATTAATATATGTACAGCACATATTTTTATTAATAAATTATTTTAGAAATGTCAGAAATCGATGTAATTCTTCTGAGGAAGAATGGTATTTTGATGCACTGCAATTTCTCAGACACAGTTTGTACTCTTCTGAGGTAGAAAGGCATTTGAAAAATGGCTTCTTACAGAGTTTTAAGACGCACTCTACACACTTGGGGTATCTACTTTCAGTATTTTAGGATTGAGCTATCAGTGATGTGTGTTTTACTCTAGTAAAATATTGTGTAAAACCCACATTTAATTGGTATTTGAATAACAAAAAGAATGATAAAATTGATATTTAGAAGTGCTGAAATTTTTATAATTAGATTATGACACCTCAGGAAACAAGAAACCAAGTGTTTCAATAAGTGTTCTGTTCCTTTTAGTCTTGGATTATAGCTTTTCCTCTGCTTTTTACTGATTTGCTCCTTAACTTGAGGAGATTAAAAAATAGTAGGCAGAAATAATTTAGATCTTATTGAATGGGGGGGATTTTTTTTCTGCAGCAATCATTTCTCAGACTAACTTGTACTTCCATGTTCCAGTTTAAGCAACTACTTATCTCACTGCTAGTGCATTTGCAGGAAAATATTTTTTTGAGCCAGGGAATATAGTAGGAGTTTATATCTTTCCCGTGGTTCATATTTGCTATGCAGATTTAAAGTATCACTTAAAAATATATGCTTATTTTAAACAAGAACTTATTTATACTGCACTATGACTTAAAGCATGGATTTAACATTATGGAGTTCCTGTATTTGAAAGTCTACTAAAGGGCAAACATACTTTTGAATCCATAAGATTATGTTACCATTTTTAAGAACAAAAATTACCTTACTATATTTCAAGCACTGGCACGATGTTTTTGTTACATTTCACTTACTAAATTCACCAATGAGTATTTTAGGATTACAGCAAAATTACATAAAATTTCTAAAAACTAAGGATTTGACTGATGTTGATTTAAACTTGTGACAACAAACCCAACTTGAGTTTCTCACACATGTCACAAGAACCCTTGGGCCCTCTCAGGGCTGGTGCTCTTATGCCACTTGCACAGAGCAGAGTAACCTCTTCAACCTGCAGACACTTGGTTAACTAGGACACAAGGGGTAAAGGAGGACTCCAAATTTCCTGTGCCCTTTCTGAGTTACTAGTAGCAAATGAGCCCCAGGAATGAGCTCTCAGGCTGCATCCTGTAAGTGGGGAAATTGCAACTGTACTTGGGCCTGACTACAGGCACTCCAGTTTCTTTAACTATTAATGGAAAGGCATACTCCTTCTTTGTATAAATAAGAATTTAAAATGTCTAGCTTTAGTTCTTCAAATTGCTCTTTTGCTTTGGCATCTTTGTAGAGTTTTTTTTGTTAATCAAACCCTGGACACCAAAGGAAGAGCAACTATTTTGTCATCTGCAAAAAATGGGAGTTACTCATCACAAAAAAGAGCCCCAAGGGTGTAATGGAAGGCATGCAGTCTCTTACACCCCTGCCTGAGGTCATCCGATAGTTCATTACTGACTAACTGAATGTAACTATGTACAGTTGATACAAAAAAATGTGCTTTAGAGTCACATTTTTCCAAGCTTTCTCAATAAATGTCGTACCTTTAGCAGGCCGCAGAGTTTGCTGCTCTTTCAATGGACTCCAGAAAGCCTGAAGTGATCCTTAAGTGGATTAGTCTGTTTTAATGGGCTTTCATTTCACTTAGAGTCCATACTTTCCACTCTCAAGTTAAAAAGCAAAATCAAACAAATAAAAAAACTACAGAAGAAATACTTCATTTGTCCAGAAAAAAAAAAAAAAGAAAAAAGAAAAGTGGAAGTTGATTTTCTGGGTTTGTTTGTTTGTTTTCTTGGGTTTTTTTAATGTGCCATATACCATAAAAAGGAACAGTTCTGTGCTATGAGATGAAATATTTACAGTATATTCAGAATGAGGTATTAGTGACCTTCTTTTATTTCTTCAGAGGAATTTGATTTGGGTTTTGAAGACCTCAGTTCATGATTAATTGTATTTTGGCAAAATAAAAGTTTATTCTGTCCATATTTATCTTCTTTGTAAATTGGTGTCTAAAATAAATACATATTTGTTCCATGTTTTAATAACTAACTTATGGTTACTAAATTATGGTACTAACTTATGGTAACTAACTAACATGGTTGAATTGTAATCCCTAGCTATGTGTATAAGAAGCCTTCAGATAAGTTTTGGATTATTTATTTATCTGTCATGTGTTTAAAGAAACAGTGTGTGTTGTGTGTCTTTGTGGTGCTTTATATGACTGCTATTTAAAATAAGAGGTTAGATACTGCAGCCACTATTCAGGCAACCTTTCTTTAATATTTTGTTCACAGAAGGATTACAAGGCTACTTCTATAAAGAATTGTAGTTCTTTTTGAAAGTTATCTCACTGGACAGTAACTACCAGAATGACTGAGCTCATATCTATTTGTAGTAACAACTTAAAACACTGTACCTACTTCTCTATTCAATCAAGGATTTCTCTGGTTTCTTCTTTATTCATGCTTATCTAAAAGAGCTAGTTTTTTGTGGCTTTTAAAGAAACCAAACTATTCTACTGAGAGAAAGAGCTGAATTGACCTCAGCCAAATGAGTGTCCAACCCTACAGCACATTCTTGGAAAAAGAAACACTTTAGAGAAGAAAAAAATAAGAAACCCATATTCTATGTACTGAGCTCAGCAGACTAAGTGCTATCATGAGCTCAGCTTCATTTAAAGTGGATGAAGTAGATTATGGTTATATCCTTTCCTTAAACCTCTATAGCAAAGGGAACTGGGAGAAAGTGCCTCTTGTAACATCAGGGTTTAATGGCTCCTTGAGACCCACAGCATCAACCCTGCTATTCTTCAAAAAGAATGCGTTCCTATTACTTTATGAACTGCATCAACAAACCCATCATTTTCTTAGGAAATAGACCAAGTTCAAATTTTTCATTTCATTTCTTGAGATCATTGCTGCATTCTTGAGTAACATTTCTCCCACCTACACTGCAACATGAAACCCACTCAAATGCCACCCCCATGTGTATCGTTTTTCAGTCACGATGCAACCCTTGTGGTGTGGGAACTGTGTCCCTTCTTGGAGTTTTTTACATGTTCTCTGTCTGCCACCTACCAGGGAGTAGCAGAGGGGAAGGCAAGGGAGGACCTGTGGCCCTGGACAATGCCACCAGAGAGCTGCCTGTGCTTGAGGCAGGCAAGCCTGGGGATATTCTCAAACATACTACATACCTGGGAGCTTGGTGCCTGCAGGGTCAATTTGGCAACCTCACTACTCCCTAGGGATGGTGCAGATTGCTGACAAGTTGTAAAAGTAGGCACTGCAGCAGAGAAGTGGCATTTACAGACTTGAGGCCAAGTTCAAAGAGAACTTAAATATCATCATGGATTCAGCTGCTTGTGTGTGCTTTGGGAAAGACCAAGAGAGAGAACTGTATCACAGGCAGGCAAATGCTTTTCTTTAACTCTTCACTTCAGAAAATGAAATTTGGGCTGATTTTTTTGAGTCTAAGCTCACTTTTCCCTTGTGTTTTCTTAGCTCTATCAATATGAATTTTTGAAAGGCTTGATGATTTTAGTTCACAAGGTAAGCTAGGAGAAAAGGTAGTAAGAAATACAGAAAAAGAGGTGCTGAGTGTCACTGTAAGGTATTTTATGTTAACAAACATCACTAAATCTAGCATTTGTCATCTAGGTTACTGTAATCATATAAAGCATATCTCTAGGCTCATCTTTGATGGCAGTGTTAGTGTCATTAAGTCATTCCTGAAAAAAAAACATGGAATGGGTTACTGAAACTAATAGTGGGAGGAAAATAGTGAGGACTACAGCTGTGGTATATATTTTCATGAGTCAGAGTCGCTGTGCATGACTTTGGTTGCTAAGCATTTATTGTTTATTTTCCTGCTTTTGAAAGTGAATGAGTCAACAGGCATGTTGCTGATTAATTCCTGTCTCTGCTTTGCCTGGTGAGAAAAATAATACCCCTGAGTAAGACACCCTCCTTCCCTACTGTCATCTCACAGTCTGAAAAAATTAGCTGTAGAATGTGATAGAGTGTACATCCTTTCATTGTCACAATGATCTGTACAAGGTAAATAATGATTAACGATTATTTTCTGAACAAAGCCTTCTGTCTCCAGGCCTTGCCCTGGACAGTGTTGATTTTAGGGGCTGGGGTTTGTGAATCTTAATTCCATGACAGAGAGCTCTAATGAGATATTACTTGGATAAACTGGAGTTAAAATAAACCTCTCTGGCAGACCATAAAAATGTTCTTCAGCTTGAAATACCACATTAAACTTCAAATGGTCAAAGGGAAGCTAGTAGGAGCTTTTTTCAACATGAGCTCCATCAATTTATTGTAACTTTTTTCTGTATGGGGCAATAGCTGTGTCCTCTTGCAGTCAAATAAATAACCATCATCAACTGAAAATTAATCTTCCTGAAGCACCTTCACATAACTGATAGCTCTCTTTCGTGTGTAGTCCCACTAATCCCTAGTTTTCAACTACACTAATAGTTAGCAAGAGATTTTTTCTGCTAGATTTCTGAAGCCTTTTTACATAGATGTGCATATGAGTAAAGCATATCCAGGAATATAAATCAGACACTTGCAAAATCAATATCACTTATCTGACTTCAATTACTGTGCTCTTTGCAGACATTTAGAATTCAGTCTTAAAATGCCAGGTTTCAATTAACTAGAAATAGTTTATCTTAATTATGTGAGTTGCCATTCTAACAAGAAATAAATAATCTCAGCACAGAAGGTGAGTTTTGTGAAATGCTAATGGCCATCTAAAACCATTTTGTAAAACAAAGGGAGACTGGGAATTTGAGTGTTGGAGCAATAATGTTTGCTACTTCTTTATTCTAACTATTCTTGATGTTACCAAAAATTTATAAAAAAGAAAAGTTCTTAATACTGATGTAGTATTAAGAAGCAGTCATTCTTTATTCATCTGGATGCACAAGGGGATATCTCCTCCAAAGTACGTGCATGCTGAGTAAAAAAAATGGCCCTGTTTATACACTATATTTCACATACATGTTCATTGATTTTCACAGAATAAACATACATATGATAATAATTTTCCTGAAATCATTGCCATATATTCCCTCCTCCTCATGGATGCATTCTTCTGTCCTGGGGCTCTCTTTGGTGGTCCCTGGTGGTGGTCAACCCCAAAGTTACACCTGACCACCTGGTGAACTGGTAAAAGTTGGAACATCTGGGCTGGTTGCTTTCCAGTTTTTCTTCCTACTGGATAAGCATTGTGCAGCTCCATCCATAGGCCAGTGTTTTTTTAAAGAATAAGCATTGTATTAACCCACCAGGTGCAAATGATTTTTCATCTGTCAACATTGGCGTTGTGGAAAAAAATGAAAAACTAGATCATATCCCTGTATTATCTTGAGCCCTACAAAAATAAGGATCATTTTAATTTCCATCAATATTCAGTAAATACTTAATAAAAGTATTTTTAAGGTAAAAACTTCATTTGCTTCAACTATATTCAGCAGAGTATGAATACTAACTGTAAGTAATCCATCTAGCAACACAAAAGCTTCTGGCCTGCTCTCTTTGTCTACTCCAACATTCACAAAGAAAAGAGGGCACAACTGATAAGACTAAAACAAATCTTCTACCTTCCAGGCTGTCGATGAGATAGATTTCTTTTTTCTGATCTTTCCTCTCAAGTTCCTCCCCCAAAACAATGTTTGAAGAGATTTTTGTAAGATTAAGAAAGGGGGAAAAGTCATGTTTAATGTCAGGCGATGCCATTGAAACTGTACCTTTACATTTGTATGAACAGAGGCACTAATCACCTGCATTTTACTGAAGTCTGTGAATAAAATCCCTTGCTTATTCATCATATTTCTCTCTTTCTGAGCTCCCAGAATAGTTCACAAAAATTCTGGTCCTGTGTTGCCTGTTCCAGGGATGAAATGTAGCCAGAAGTATACCCTGAAGGTGAAGGTCATATACAAGCTTACACTTAGTATACTCTCCAACATGGCATTCTAAGCTTATTTAAAAACCTATGGCGCTAGAATTCAGAGAAAAAGAAAAAAATTATATAAGTTTTCATTCCAAAGAATGCTCAACTCACCTTGTAAAATGCTGTTCATAGAAATGAAAGAAAGATGGAGATGGAAAACCTGACTGCTGAATCAAAACTGCCACTAATCCAACTGGAAGACAGTATGGCACTTATGTCCCTGAAGGAATGGAAACTATGGAAGACGTTCCAAACATTGTATCAAAACAGAGGACTACAGTGCCATTTTAGAGCTCTCTGGTATTTCCATCTTTCATGACTTGGTGTAGGACCTGCAGAAAATTCATGTCATTCTTGAGAAGCAACTGGATACGTATGTATGTTACCATGGTGTCACATATGTCCTGCATCTTCATGTTTACATAGGCACTAGAAGCTGTAAATTACACTTGGCTGACAGGTAAAATAAGAGACGAGATCTTACATCTTGAGGTTCATAATGTGATATTGGTACTGAAAGTTCAAATGAGTTGAAACAGTAAGTTCCTTCTTATGAATGTCATGCCCTAAATCACATGGAGCACTAATATCCATCTGGCTGAAACTGGGCATTTGTCATTCCCTTTCTGCAGGTATTCTGAACAGAATAAATGAAAAACACTTCATCTTTTCTGAGAAACAATTTCGGGCACTAATGAACATTTGCTTCTGCTTACATCCTTATTCCTAATTCCCCTTTTACTTTCTCTTCCTAATTTTTCATTTTTTTTCCCCAATCTTTACTTTCCTTGGCTTCTGTTAGAAATAACTTGCTTGCATAGCTAACACTTCATTTTCACAGCACCTCTGAGAGATTAAGAGTGAAAAGATAGCTAATAAAGTGTTTTAGGAACTCTGATATTGGTACAAATGTGACAGGCCTTTGAGCACTTTACAACGTTTAAATTCTGTTTTTCCTCATTAGCAAGGCTGTATGGTAAGTCAGAAAAAAAAAAAAAAACAAAAGCAAACCAACAAAACCCAAATACACACAAAACCCCAAATCAAAACAACAGAGCTACATCTAGTTCTTTCTGTATGTATGTAACATTATCATGGGTTTTTTTCAAGAAAATGAGATTATCCTCAAACAATAGTAAAGATAATACCTTCAAACACACTTTAAATACCTGTTCATCTTTTCTAGGTAAAATACCTTATTAATACCATTAAAAACCCCATCAAAAAAGTTGTTTTCACTTGAAAAAAATTCTCAGTTTAAGGGAAAAAAATAAAGCAATTAAATATGTGCTTACTGATATTTAAGTACCTTTTTACACATCATATATATGTATCTATTAAAACACATACAACATGTTAAATATCAGTTTCTTGCACTGGAATGAAGTACAGTAATCATATGTATTCAAAACCAGAAAATTCCTTAAAATTTATGGTCACAGTCATATGTCACTCTGAATCCCAGTTACTTTACCTAAATATGATACTTATATTAGCAGTACCTTAATTAGTTACCTGTACTGCTTTATCAATTGGTCTACAAAGCCACTATAGCTCGCTGTTTCTGGGATTGTGAATAGAGTGTGCTTACATACCTATGAAAGAGTCTTGCACGGCCTTTACTCTGCAGTGTACAACAGACCAATCCTTGTTCTTGCAATAAATCACTTCAACAGCTGACATTTGTTATAATTAACACAATTTGTCATCTCACTTTGACAAAGCAGCTCCACAGTTATCACAGTGTCACGGACTCTCAACTCCTTAGCAAAAGCCAGAAGAGAGATGTGTTTCACTGTTTTGCAGAACTTACACATTTATAAATGGAATGGAAAATACAGTTTGAAGTGCTGAGAAACTCGAAATATTAACTTTACAAGAGATAAAACTGTAATCACTTCTAATTTTCTGGTCCTAGATGTAAAACTTCTGTCGATCTAAACTGAAACTAAAATAAAATATGTACTAATAATA
>WEIT01005670.1:7187-24676 GCA_013389985.1 Dryoscopus gambensis
GAAAAGCATAGAACATTCTAGTCACAAAGGACAGATCTGGGCGTGATGGACAGGGATATGGGGACGGACAGGGTTGACTGACAAGGAATTTACTGGAAAAATAGGAGGGATTCCTATGACTGATAGGTATAGGGGCAGGGATAACTCCATATATGGGAAACACTTAAGAACTTAATATAATTATTACATCAAATAGTCCAAAACTATAAAAAGGCACCACCACATCAGACCAAGACTTGTGGAACAGGATGGGTCTCAGCTCCATGATGCTGTGTGTCACAAAAGTGTCCCAGCAGTGGCAGAGACGTGGAACCTGTGACTGGCGATTGTGATCTCACCTGTCCAGTGCTTGGTGTCCTAAGGAGTGGGCCAGCAAAAGCCTTCCCCTGCTACTTGCATGCCTGCCTTTTACAAGTATTCTTTGTCCTTGGCAGCAGCTACAAGCACCAACAGAACCACTTTTGACAGCTGAAGGTGCTTTTTGGATAACTTTTGGGGGTTTTTTAGTCATTTTATTGAGCTACAAATATTTGCTTTCACAACAGGTGACCTTTCTGGAGGAGGTCCTGATATCCTTTGTCATCCAAAGCTTTTCACTCCGTACCTGAGAGGAGCAATGACTACAACAGGGAATGACTTCTTTGAGTAACATTTTCACCAGCCAGCTTGGACTTTGTGAATGCCCACGGATGAAGGACATGGCCACTGCTCCATCCCTAAATGTTGATGTGCTGACAACCTGGACTGAATTCTGGGGCATTCCCTGAGAGCAGCCAGAGCCAGGTGTTGCTTGTTTTCATCACATTACAGTCAGGAAAAGTGAAGATCTGATAATCCAAGGCTCTAGAGGGAAAGGAAGGTCCCTGAGGCCCAGGAATCAGTGTGGATTTGTTGGACTTTTGGGAGATTAAACAGGGGAACAGACTGTTTTCCAGAACTGTTTCTCTATCAGTAGATGTCAGTGGGGTGTTAGGGAAACATCTTCCCCTGATGTTTCTGGGTTGGTGGTTAGAACTGTTGTCCTTGGTGTCATGTAGTGAACTGAGCATTTAAAAATGCTTTCAAGCCACAATATTCACATAAAGAATCACGGAGTCAGCTAGGTTGGACAAGACCTCTAAGGTCATCGAGTCCAACCTTTCACCAAACACCACCATGTCAACTAGACCACGGCACTAAGCACCACGCCCAGTCTTTTCTTAAATACCTCAGGGATGGTGACTCCATCACCTCCCTGGGCAGCCCATTCCAATATCTAATCACTCTTTCTGTGAAGAAATTCCTCCTGATGTCCAACCTGAACCTCCCCTGGGAGAGCTCCAGGCTATGTATCCTCTTGTCCCGTTGGTAGTTGCCTGGTAAAAGATGCCAACCCCTGCCTGGCTACAACCTCCTTTTAGGTGGTCATAGAAAGTGATAAAGTCACCCCGAGCCTCCTTTTCTTCAGGATAAAATATCCCAGTTCTCTTAGCTGCTCCTCATGGGATTTACCCTCTAGACCCTTCCCCAGCTTCACTGCCCTTCTCTGGACATGCTCCAGCACATCAACATCTTTCCTGACCTGAGGACCCCAAACTAGACACAGCACTCGAGGTATGGCCTCACCAGTGCCAAGTACAGAGGGGCAATCACTTTCCTGGTCCTGCCACACTTTTTCCCGGCCACACTACTCCTGATACCAGCCAGGATGCCTCTGGCCTTCTTGGCCCTCTGGACACACTTATGGTTCATGTTCAGCCACTGTTGGCCAGCAGCCCCAGGTCCTTCTCGCCTGGGCCGCTTTCCAGCCACTCTGCCCCAGCCTGGAGCGCTGCATGGGGTTATTGTGACTGAAGTGTAGGACCTGGCACTTGGTCGTGAACCTCAGACTCCCTGTCTCGTTCCACTGATCCAGCCTGCCCAGATCCCTCTGCAGAGCCTTCCTACCCTCCAGCAGATCGACACTCACACCAAATTTGGTGTCGTACTGAGGGTACACACGATCACCTCATCCAGATCATCAGTAAAGATATTAAACAGGAACTGGGCCCAGCACTAATCCCTGGGGGACAAAGTGACCAGATGCCAACTGGATGCAGCACCATTCACCACCACTCCCTGGGCCCTGCCTGGCCATTACCCATGGAAAAGTGCACCTGCCACCTATTGTCTCATCTCTTTTCAAATGTTGTTTGCCTGCAGTCACTGGCAAGGGAATGAATCCGCCACAAAAGATCCTTTTTCCCCCAGAGAAGATTTCCATGGGCTGGCGGCAAAAACGGAGACCTGGAGCGGGACTTTACAACCTTGGTAGTACTTGCTACCTCAACGTCGTCCTGCAATGCCTGACATACACCCCCCCTCTGGCCAATTACCTGCTCTCTCGTCAGCACAGCCGCTTCTGTGAGTACTTTTAGGAATATCTCCTTTTAAATCTCTTGGGCACATCCCAAGGATCCCCAGAATCTGCAGTTGGATTTAGGAGAACAGCAGCCCTTCTTTGTTAGCCCCAGGAGCTTGTGTTCCTCAAACACTCAAACGAAAAGCCACTTGCATTCATCTTCAGAAAGGCACCTCTCCCTAGCCCTGGGTCTCTGTCCCTTCGAGTTAAACCCTCTTGGCTTATTGCACAGAAAACTTGTGCCAGTTTAGCCTCCCTATGAAGAACGTTTTCTATGCACTAAAGTGTCCCGCACTTGTCAGGGCCTTGGCACCTCGGGAGAAGGGGAATAGAGAGTCTTTACAACTTCAAGACCTCCATTAGGTTTTCCACCTGGGGATTGTTTTGCTAACCTAAGAAGCTTCCCTCCTTCCTCAGGTCATCAGCAAGGTTTCTGCATGATGTGCATCATGGAAGATCACGTTCGGAAGGTCCTGTATTCCTCAGCCAGTGCCATCCGGCCTAGGGCTGTCATCAGGGACCTCAGATGTAAGCAGTTTCAGGTGCTTCAACAGGTTTTCTTTCCTTCTTTGAGGGGAGAACTACTAACTTCTTTCTTAGTCATAGGAGAATTTAAGCCTGACCTACCGGGAGATGCCTACGAGTTCTTACGGTGTACTCTCAGTGCCATGCATAGAGCTTGTCTGAGAGGAAGCAGCGAGTAAGCACAAGAAAATTCCCTTTTCAATGTTCCTGAATCTGTTGGACTCCTTGAAGTACTCCCATCAAGGAAAACCTACGCCCAGGGCTTCCCAAGGTGAACTCTTGGAGGAGGTAACTCTGCCTTGCCATTTATTTCCAGCTTGGACATCTCTTCTCAAGGAACTACCATCATCCATCAAATATTTCAGGGCATTCTGAGATCCAGAAGTACGTTTCCACAACTACTACTCCTCTTGGCATTTTCTGTGCCTGTCTGTCTGCCTGTGACATGCAGTCCTGTGATGACTGGCATAGGAGGACCCAGGAGCATAAACTGACACCAATTAACTTCCCTCAGCATTTTGATTTTCCTTCCAGTCACATGCCTGAGCTGTGAAACAGTTTCTGATTTCTACATGGCCTTCCTGGATGTCCTGTTGAAAATCAAAGTAAGACATTTGCAATTGTGCTTCAGGAGGTCCCTGTAGCTTTCCAGAACCAAATCTTTTGTCTTAAAAACCTCTTTTGCGAGCACAGGGGGTCTTGGTGGGGAGTAGGAAGTGGAATGGACAGTGTCCTTCTGCAGAGGCCATGGCACCGGTCTGTCTGTGGTGCTGGGTTGACGTTGAACAAGTAGCCTTATCCCCTCTGCACCCTTGACCTACTCTACTCCCCCTTGCCTTTGTCCTCCCTCAACACCCATCTGGCTCCCAGGCTGATGGGTTGGGTCACTTTTCACAACGGATGCCCCTGCACGCCATCAGTAGCTGAACTGAGCAGTGGCACTGAGAGGGAGCTCTAGATGGCCCAGGAACCCCTGGAACACAGGGAAATGTTCAGTATCACACCCTCTTTCTGTCTCCTTACAAACACTGCCTGCAGGGTCATGGTGGGTCTCCTCAGCATCAGCTGCCTAGGTCTTCCTGGCAGCTCCTGGGCAATGTTTGGGTGAGGGCATTTCCCACAGCTCAGCAGCTCCTTTCTCACTCCCCCAGGGAGCTTCATCCCTCACCACAGCTCTGGAGGACTTTGTGACACCCAAGCAGATGGATGGGAAAAAGTGCTTCAAATGTAGCAAGTAAGAAGATTTCTTATGATACGTTAACACCAGATTCTGCATGAGCGGCCACGTGAAATGAAGCAGAATCAGTTTCTCAGGTTTAACAGGCAATAATGAGATAAAGCTTTTTTTAATATGGCCTTATGGCCTGGAATAGCATTAGTTAGTGCCAGGGTGTGAGAAAGGAAAGGTTGTCTGGCCCTCTTGAGGCAGGATCAGGTGCATTTCAGCACTCAGCTCTGTGCTTGGGTTCAAGGTGTGAGAAGAAGGTCGCTGCCTCCAAGAGGGTCACAATCCATCATGAGCCCCGGGTCCTCACGGTGTGTCTGGGAAGGGCTGACGTGCGGACCAGCAGGAAGATCAGCCAGGTGTGTGTGCAACCGGAGTGCAGCTTCCTCTTTGGAGCAGAGGATTCCCCAAAGCAGTGTGCTCTGTCACAAGCTGCTCATGTTGGAGGTGGAACTTTTCGTGTTCCCTCTGGGCAGGGGAGATTTCCGATGGGAAGACCAGCCTGGACTCTGCTCTGGCAGAGCTGCTTTGGCAGAGAAGAGTTTCCTCCCACCCAAACCATCACATGCTGAAGGCTATTTCATGTGGTAGCTCAGGATCATTTCTGAGCCATCTTGGTTTCTCCATAGGTTGTGGAGTACCCTGAGTACTTGGATCTTCGGCCATACATGTCTGACACAGCTGGAGAACCCCTCCTCTACTCCCTCTATGCTGTTGTGGTACACAGCGGTCACACCTGTCTTGAAGGACATTTTTTCTGCTACACAAAGGTGGAGAGCAACTTCGCTCCTGGCAGGGAAAAATGTGTGCTGGGAAGACAAATTCTCCTGGCAGTGTTACTGGCAGCCAAGGCTTTGGGCGAGTTCCTCCTTTGGGGCGAGATTGGACTTGTTTTGGTGTACTCTTTGTTTGGCAGTTTTCTGTGTAGAAACACTGCTCTTCCTCTCCAGAGATGGGTGCCTTCCTTTACAGGCGAGCGATGGGAAGTGGTACAAGATGAATGATGTGACTGTGGATAGTTGTGGCATCCACACAGTCCTGCAGCAGCAAGCCTATCTGCTGTTCTATGCCAGGTAATAACCAGGGTGATGTGTTCAGAATGTGTTTCCTTTTCCCGGCTTTGCTGTTTGTCTTCTCATCCTCCTGAGTGTTTCTGCCACAGGCAACAATTCCTCCCTGCATCCTCCAGCGCTGTCAATTCTGAACTGTCCCACACCAGTTCTTCTCTTCCCTTCCCTTGCTGGGCTTTAGGCTGCTGCCCTGTGTAAGCTGCTCCTTGTCTGCTCTCTGAAGCTGGCTAATGCAGAGAAGAGGATTTAGAGGCCTCCAGGAAAGATGGGGAGGGGCTCTTTATCAGGGAGTGTCGTGACAGGACAAGGGGTAACGATTTCAAAGTGAAAGAGGGACGATTTAGATGAGATATAAGGAGGGAATTCTTCCCTGGGAGGATGGTGAGGCTCTGGCCCAGGTTGCCCAGAGCAGCTGTGGCTGCCCGATCTGTGGAAGTGTCCAAGGCCAGGTTAGACAAGGCTTGGAGCAACCTGGGCTAGGGGAAGGTGTTCCTACCCATGGCAGGGGGGTTGGAATGAAATGAGCTTTAAGGTCCCTTCCAACCCATCCCATCCCATTGTGTGATTCTGTGAAATGGAGGCTGTAGGGGGTATGAGGACAAGGGCTTGCTATGACCCAGTAGGAAGACCCCAGGTGTCTGAATTTCCCATAGGTGACCTTGGTTCTCTGTCATAGAAACCTCTCCAAAAAATGACTGAATCCCAGATGAGTCTGCAAGAAATGCCCTAAATGGAGGTCACTCTTTTTTCCTTCAGGTGCTTGGATTTGCAAATGGAAGAAATGGTGGCTTCTTCATCGTCCCATTCCTTCCTCAGTCAGGGGGCAGCCAGCAGCGAGGCAGGTTCTGCAGGACCCCAGGGTCTGCCTGGTAGGATTAAGGTGGCACACAGCCAGAGGAACAGTGCCAGGGAGAGGGAGAGGAAGAGGAGCAGTGCCAGGGAGAGGGACAGGAGCAGATCCCCGCAGTGGGGCAATGAACGCCGCAGCAGCTGGTTCATGGACACCACCAACTATGACAACTCAACAGGGAGGAGCAGGAAGAGAATGAGTCTTCCAGGTCATGACAACACTCACAGGGATGCCACAGCTCCAGGGCCCTCCACCAGGAGCTGTCAGCATGCTCCAGCACACAGGGCGGCTCGGGAGCAAGCCCTGCCAAGAGAGAGACGGCAGAGCAGGCCCTCACAGCAGGGCGATGATCTCTGCAGACAGTTGGTGGAGAGCAGGGACTGCCACCAGTCAGAAAGTAAAAGGAGGAAATACTCATCTGGCACCAACAAGCAGAAGACCCAAAACCATAATTAAAACCCCTTCTTGGCCTTTCAGGAGTATTTTACAGGGTGTTTCCTTCTCTTTAGTTTTTGGGGCAATTGGCGGAAACATGCGGTGAGGGATGTTGGTGTGATGGGGTTTTGAAAGCTGTCGGCTTGCATGTGCCCACCTGATTTCTTTTTTTTAAATACGAAGTTCAATTCACCCAAAGAAACATGGATTGCATGAGCCAACAGTGACCAAGACTGAAACAGGCTGGACAGCTGGGCCCCAGGGTTGCTGCTCAGCAGCACCAAGTCCAGTGTGGAGCCAGGAACAAGCAGTGTCTCCCAGGAATCAGCACGGGGACCTATCCTGTTTAACATTTTCCTTAACTAATGTCTGGGGCAGAGGGCACCCTCAGCAAGTGGGCAGATAACACCAAACTGGTGGTGCTTAGGCCAGGGGGTCATGCTGCCATCCCGAGGGACCTGGGCTGGTGTCGTGGTTTGACACTGGCCAAACACCAGGCACCCACGAAAGCCGCTCACTCGCTCTCTCCTGCACAGCTGGGCAGAGGAGACAAAAATTTAACGAAGGGTTCATGAGTTAAGGACCGGGAGAAAACACTCCAAGGGCAAAACAGGCTCAACTTAGAGGTACAAAGTGAATTTATTACTAACAAAGTCAGAGGAGGACAATGAGAAGCAAAAGAAGCAAAACCACCTTTTCTTCCCCCAGCTCCTCCCTCCCCACTGACAGCGCAGGGACACCGGGCATGGGGGTTTTGGTCAGTTCATCACATTCGTCCTCCTTGTCAGGAATATGCAGCATCACATTCGTTCAGTGTGGAAGAGCCAGGATCCACAAGGGAACCCCTACATTGCACTCCCTGTTCCCACACCAGCAGTGCCAGGACACAAAAGCTCTTGGCTTTCGCCTAACAGTGGTCAGCGCTCCTAAACCCGCCACACAACGGCGCTGTGGACTTGCAAAAGAAAACAATGTCTACCTCTAAACCACCAAAGGGCAGATCCAGGTTGAAAATGTTACTGCTCTCAGATGAACTCTGTCAGGATAGAAAGATTTCACGGTCCTTCCCCTTCCAAGTACAAACTCTTACTTGCACCACACTCAAACGGCAACACGAAATCCTTTTTGCTAATAATTATTGTCATTATCACAGAGTTCAGCTACAAACTCAAAAACATCTAGCCAGCTGTTGCTGGCTATAACCTGAACTGCACCACACACCCTGGTACCTGCACTTTCCCTCTCAGTTTTGGCATCATCATAATCCTTCCGTCTCACAGAGTCAGAAGCTGAACTGAACAGCACCAGGGACTGCTCACACGCTAAAGGTACCAGGACAAAAAGCTCACCATGGCTTTTGCATTCCCACTGTAACAGTTCAACAGCTCTAACAGACAGAACTGTATACTAGGAAAACTAATTAAATTCACCAAGCCCACCCCATGTGTGGATCCAACACTAGTTTCTTTTCAAAGAGAGCAACTATGAGCCCCATCTCAAAAGAAATGGGATGCCCTCCTCCGAAACAGCAAGTATCCAGGGTCTGATCCCATACAACAGTGCCAGAACACTGGTGCTGGGTGTTACCTGCCCTGGGCACTGTACCAGCTGCACACCAAGGCTGAGCTGCTTACCTTGCTGAAAATAAATGTACTGCCAGAAATTTCAGAACACCACCTCTGAAAGGTGGAAATGATTTGCCAAACTGAACCTTCCAGGACACCACCTTCAAAATATGGATACCAACTCCCAAACTGAGGGAATGTTCCTACACCAAATATGCAATGACAGGAAGTTGCTGCCACCCTTGACCTCCACTGGGCAGCTTCTTATCTGCATCTCAAACACTGGGGCTCCATGCTTTCCTTCTCTTGGAAAAACATTGCCACCCTCTTTCAGGAACCTGCCAACTGCAGGTTGGATACCACCTCCAGTATTGAATGCATCCAAGAATTGCTCCTACACAAGAGGTGTCAGGACAGAAATGTCTCCCTGGGGTTTAACTCCTCATGGTGTCTTATAATGTGATCCACCAACACTGGTGTCGTGGGCTGATGGCCCGGACACCTGTTCGTTTAGACTTTTTCTTCCCAAAGTCTGGTCTCAGAGCCTAAAGAAAAACGGAGCTTGCGGGTTCAGGTTTCAAGGATGTTGATTGGTTCTTATCTCAAGCCTGCTATCAGCCACCGCTGCTGGACGGCTGCGGAGCTGCTCACAGTCTGGGATCCCCCATGAACTGTCCCCAGGCTGGGACACCCCGTACCTTTTCTAGGGGTCTGGTGACCCAACCACCTTCCTAAATGTGTCCTTGTTTATAAATCTATACCAATTAATTTAAAAAATGTCAAGTCGACCTACACCAATCTCTTCATGCCACCGTCACAGCAGAAGATGGAGGAGAGAGAAGAAAGAAGAAGGAACAAGGGACAACAGGGGTAATACCCAAATTCCTCCAGCTTGACCCCCTCAGACTCCATTCTAAACCCCCAAATTCTGTTTTTCACCCAGTGATAAATTATACTAGTACCTATTTTACAGTTTTGTAGCTTGTAATTCTTCTCATAATGTTGGCAACTTTTCCCATGGGCTGAGGTCAAAGACAGTGCGGTTTTGGGCTCTCTGCCAGGGTCTGGGATCCTCCTGTCGGGGTCCCTGAGCCCCCAGGGCAGCCAGAGGGGTGCCCTGGACTCCAACACACTGGGACTGCATCCTTTGCTTCCCAAGGAAAGGGTCACTGGGAAAAGGTCGCTCTGGGTCACTTGGCCTTGCCTTGCCCTCAGTCCCACTGCCTACACTACCGTGCCTTTGCCTTGCCTTCCATGCTGGCAAAGCAAGGCAGCCGAGGTGTGGGCAATTCTGGGCACGTCCAGGCAGACATGGGGAAGGCAAGGCAAGAGCCGTGAGGGGAAAGCAGAGCGAGGCAAAGCAAGAGAATGCCCAGAAACTGTAGGCAAGGCCGAGGCGGAGGAAGGTCAGTCCAGTGATGGGCAGGCCAGGCGAGAGGCCAGGGAGAGCCAGGCAAGGAAATGCCAGGCAGGAAAGGGGCAGCAAGTTGAGGGGGGGAATGGCTCCACAAGGCAGCGCAAGGCAGGAGCAGAGGGGTTGGACAGGCAAGGCAAGGCAAAGAGGAGGGCAAGGCTCGGCAAGGCCTGGGAAGGAAGGAGTGAAGGCAGGGGATGGGTATGAGAGCCAGTGCAAGGGAAGGGAGGGGTGGGCAGGGCAAGGCCAGGCAAGGGGTGGGTTTGCAAGGCAAGACAAGGCTAGGGGAGGCAAAGGAAAACAAGCCAAAGGAGAGGCCTGCAAGGCAAAGCAAGGCCAGGGAAAAAATAGTGGGGAAGTCAAGGTGGGGGGTGAGTGGGCACGGCAAAGCAAGGCCATGGGGTGGTAGGAAGGGCAAGGGAGGGACACAGATGTGTCCGTAAGGCAAGGCAAGGCTGGGGCTGGCAAGCCAGGGCAGGTCCAAGGAGGAGCAGGCAAGGCAAGGCAAGGCAAGGCAAGGCAAGGCAAGGGTTTGGGATTAGGAGGTTACGGTTAGGGCAAGGCAAGGGTTGTATTTAGAGTTATGTTTAGGGTGTTAGGGTTCGGTTACGGTTAGTGTTAGGGTTCAGTTTAGGGTTAGGAGTTGGGGTTTGAGGTAGGGTTATGTAAGGGTTAGGTTAAGGTTCGGGTTTACTATTATGGTTTGGATAAATGTTTAGATTTCGGTTTTGGCTGTAGGGATAATGTTAGGGCTAGGGTTATTGGCTGGTATTGCTTCTTAGTGTACGGTTTAATTTTGGGTTTATGGTTAATTTTTGGACTAGTGCTTGTGGCTGTTAGGGCTACCTAATGTTAGTTTAGTATTTAGGTTCTTTGGTTAAGCCTAGTGTCTAGTGTTAGGTTACACTGAGGGTTATTTCTTGATTACTGTTAGGGTTAGAGTTTTGGCTAGGATTAGCCTAGTCTTTTGGGTTAGTATTAGTTTTAGGGATAGGGTTAGGGTTATGTTTAGGATTAAGTGTTAGGGTTGGAGTTGGTTTTAACCCGAATATCCTGGAGTGCCCTGCCCAGACTGGAAGAAGGCACAGTAGGAAGTTACACACAGGAGTCTCAGGCTGGCCTAAGTTTCATCTCACATTACATCCAGAACACATCAGAGCAGTCTCTGTCTCCTACATCAGGCCAGGCACTCGTCTGTGCAACATCCAACAGCCAGAGACACCTCCAGCCTCTTTGCTATCTCTTCTTTCTCAAACTTCAAGATGTTTAAGATTCTTCCCAACCCTTCCCACGAGATCCTGTTTCTGCTCACAGGCGTAGGTGTTGCTGAGAAGGATTGTTCAGCAGCCACATTTTGAACAGGATCCATCCAGGAGAGGTTATTTCCTGAATGGAAACGAAACTCCTTTATATAGGCTGGATTAGGGAGTCAGTGGCCAAACTGTTCCCTTCAGACCTTATTTTCTTTGGACCTTAAGCATACCCCACACGAGACATCTGGCACAGAGTTTATGGGATACAGTTTGCTTTGGCACTGGCCAGATTCTGGAGCTCACAGTGTTTAAAAGGGATTTTATGAATTGAAGATCTCGCTCTCTTCCGTAATGCTTCAAATGAAGGTTTCCACATGTGCCTTTAATAGAGATTCACTAAGACACTTATTGGATGTTAAATCAACATCACTCAGTGAAATAGAGCACCCCCCCGAGGGTTAACAGCCACACAGTTCAGTCAGGGTACTGCAGCAATTAAACCTCAAACACAACTCCAGTGTCACTACCAGTCTTTTAATTAAGATAATAATTGCCCTATTAATACTAATTAAAAGACTAATGCTTTCACACTCCTCTGTGCTCACCCTCAGGTGCACAGAGCACCCAATTCCCTCCCCATCTCCAGAGGGGCCCAGGTCAGTTCACAGGACAACCAGAGCTGCTCACTGTCCCCTGCTCCAAAGGAGCTCCCAGACAGGTGTGAGAGCAGGGTGATGTGGTTTTCAGGAAACTGAGGGGGGTGTGTGCAAAACAATGGATGTGTTCCTGGAATATGCTGGGCAGGTTAGTTAATGCAAAGAGGTTTTCCCAGGTAAGCAGGGTAGAGCAGCAAGTCCTGGCCACTTCCCAGCTACAGAGCCAACAAAGTAGGGAGGGATTGCTGCCCTAACCACAACACCTCCTTACGCTCACTTGTCATGCCAAGAACACCTCACCGGGACCCTGCTGGGAGGGCTGGGGAAGCCCAGTGCTCTGCGGGGAGGCATTCCAGCCATCCAGGAGCCAGCAGGGAATGGAGGAGACTGGATCACTGCCTGCACGACCCCACAAGCCGATCTGTTTCCTCAGGAGCACCTCAAGCCCCGCACACTCCCAGCTCCAGACACAGCTGCCCAGCCCCAAGAGTCCAGGCCCTCGTGCAGCAGTCAGGACCAGATTCCACTGCCTGGCTGTTCAGGCTGACCTTCCATCAGGAGATGGACCAGACGTTCCAGCCCAGGCTCCGAGGGGGCGCAGCAGCCCGAGCCAGAGCTGTGTTGTAACACTTGGCTGTCTATGCACAGAGATTCCCCTGCCCCTCATTCCTGGAGTTTTGGTAATGATTATTACTATAAAAGTTGAACAGAAAGAAAGCAACAGTGGATTCCTTGCACCCTCATCATTTTAACTGGATTTATCTTCCTTAAATGGTAAATATAACTGACCTCATTTCAAAAGAGACCCGGAGCAGCAAGTTATCCCTCCCCGTGGCATGGTCACCTTGCCTGCAGCTCAGGGATTCAGCCTAACATGGCTCCCCGTTGTTAGTCTATAAAATAACCCATCAGCAAGCAAGACTGCACATTTAGATACTGATCAATTGTTAAAGCATCTCTGAAATGTACTCTGTTAAAAGGGAAATGACCTTATGTTTCCTTTGAGACTCTTCACCTTCCTCCCCCAAGAATTCCTACAGCGTGACTTGCTGCAATCCCTGGCCCCCCCTTGCTGCAATCCCTGGCACCCCCTTGCTGCACGGGACTCTAGCACGACTTGCATGAACCCTTTTGCAGAGCTCAGTTACCTCTCCGAAGCAATGCCAACCAAAGGCAGCACAAAAAACCCCTAAAGAGACTCTTTGCTAACCTGCTCCCCTCTCACTCAAGCTTCCTCTTCTGGCAAAGGAGGAAAAAAGGCATTAAAAGGGGAAAAATGCCAGATTCAGTCCAAAAGGTTTGTGAAGACTGACTTCTGTGGTTCAGGTCATTTTCTAACTTGCCACACTAATTTGATATTTAAAAACAAGACTGAGAGAAAAGGTAGAGCTGGGCTGATCCCTGGGAGTTTTTCCGTGGGAGGCTGTACTAGTTTGAAATCAAACTAGTGAGAGACTTTAAGTCAGAAATACAATTTAATAGGAAAAATAAAATAAATGTAATAGTACAAAAAAAACAACCCACTGGCAGAGTCAGAGTACAAACCTGACCCCCTGACGGTCAGGGGTGTTGGCAGCAGTTCAATCAAATGGTGGCTGCAGTCCTCCTGGAGGGATGGTTCTGTTGGAGCAGTGACTCTGTAGAGAAGGTCTGGTCTCCCTCTGAAGGTCCAGTGGCGGTGTAGAAGGGTCTGGTTTTCCTCTGGGAATCCAGTGGGAAAAGCTGCCTCTGATGTTCAAAACCTCACTTTATATCCAGGATGGAATGCTTGGTTCCTCCCTCTGGGCGGGGCATCTCACCATGGGATGATGTAATTTTATCAGCCATGCGGTGATGGCCCATGGACAGGAGATGTCCCCCTGGAGGGAGGATGGGTCATGGCAGAGATAAGAACTCTGCCCCACCTGGTGTCAACAGATGGCCCATTAACAGAAGATATCCCCATGAGTTTATCAGGGGTGAGTCATGAAGGAGGTGGGGAGCACCTCCTCCTTTTTAACAGCTTATGAAGATGGTAACAGAACACAGACTTTTGGGTACCTCTGACATTGTAGCCTAGGACAGAGGCACTGTCTGTACCGAGCCCCTGAGCCCATGGATGGCCTGGGGAAGCGAGAACCCTCCCAGACACCCCATGGCGCTTGCAAACACAGGGCTGCACCCCCAAATGAGCCCACAGATGGCTTTGTTTCAATCACTTCTTTCCTGTTCTGAAGCATCAGTAAGGAGACAGGAGCACCAAGGGCTCCCAAGATACCCGAGCACACAAACGTCACCCCGGCGTGACAGAGCAGCACATCTGAAATTCCAGGTGCTTGGAGCAGAGTGTGATCTCAACAGGAGGGAAACGCTGAATCCTGCTCCAAGCCCAAGGCTCCAGAGAAGACATTTGGCAAGACCAGGAAAAGGAGGCAGGTAACCATGACAACCACTCCTTTTTTAGTATCAGACAACAAAAATGACTCCTGAAGACACAGGCCCCACGACCGCCACCTCTGTTCCCACCTGTGTGGGGAGGACAGAACTACACTGGGAATGTAACACAGGCTCCCCCCTAATCCAGAGACCCCCATGTCACACCTCTGCTCAGCACTGACAGGGGAAACCTGCCCAATTTCATACTCCTAGGTCACAATCTTCGCTGTTTCCCCGCCGACATAGATGCCAGGCAGTCACCTCCAAGCATTTTGTTTCCAAAAACGTGAGAAAAACAAATGGAAAAGCCGTATGAAAATTAACACGGGTGCTAAGAAACAGCCAAAGCTTAAGGAAATCCACCATTTCATGGCAGAGCTTCATCTTTCTAGAATTGCAGGAACGATTCTAAAATGTGCAACTTAACTATCATTGTTATTCACTGTACACATCAGGTGGGAAGCTTTCATCTCCACTGGGCACCCACATCACTGATTTTATGAGCTGTGCACACACATAAAGTCAGGAATAAAATTTAAATGGTTCAGACCTCGGCATTAACACGTTAATGCTTCAGGCAAAAGGCACTGAACTGAGCAGCCCCCTCACCCTCCCAGCCCACCTGAAATGGAGTCACAGAATATTCTGAGCTGGAAGGGACCCACACACGAGTTCTCACTCCCACCTTTCACTGCCTTCGTGCTGCATCTTCCCAGCACTTCGAGCACCTTCTGGTCGTGTTGTCCTCTCAAAGTGCTCATCTCAGAGACACAAAACAGAGCTGCTCCCATGAAGGGTTCTGTTCTTCAAGACAGACATTTGTGGCTGTTTTCTGCCCCTGCTTTAGGTGAGAAAAAGGCTTCTGGACCCCTGGCCCCCCAGGGATGGGATGTAGCAGCCAGTTGTGCTGAAAATGGAAACTAAGGAGTAGAGTGAGACCCTGCATTACTTTTGCAAGTTTCTTAGAGCCCGGTCTCAACTCAAGTTATTTTTTTCTGGATGACCTTTGCTGACTCAAAGTGAGGTTTTTTTTAAAAAAGCTGAAACACGTGTACCCTTGCCTGCTCTCCCAGCAGCATTCCCAAGGTCTCTACTCCCCAGAGAGTGATCAGACAGAAGTACAGAAATACTGCACAGTTTTACCCCCCACCTCAATTCACACAGCATTTGTGTTTCAGCACTTTGTTGTACCACTGACCTCCCACGTGGCTTTTCCAGCGTGCTGGATCCTCACAGCTGCCCAGCTTAGACTCCTGGATCTGAGGAGGAGCATTTTCAGTCAGGCTCTCCAACATCCATCTCCTGCAAAGCCGAATTCCCCAGTATGAGATCCTTGCCCTTTCCCTCAAGCTTTCGCCTGCCCAGGAAGGGCTGGAGAAGCTCCTGGAGCAGAAGGCAAGGTCAGCCAGCTCTCCTCCGCCAGGAGCAGGACTAAAGCTCAGCCAGGTACTTGTGTTTAGCTTAACTGGAAGATTTGGATTGAGCCAGCCCCAACCCAAGCCTGACCTTAAGCAAACCCACCCCAGTCAACATCCACCCAATGGAGCTGCTCCATGCCAAATAAAACCATCCCATGGAGTTGCTCCAAACTGGGAGTCACCAAACCAGCCCATGAACCTGTATTTTCCTAGCTAAGGATTGTTTTTTTTCTTTTTTTTTGGCTAAGGCTCCATCATCCTTGAGCACCTGCTTTTCTGGCTTGAGTTCAGTGCAAGGCACTCAGTGCAATCCACCTAAACCCAAAGAGGGGCTCTGTGCTGTAAAGGGAGGCAGGAGTGTTTCAGATGTCAGTGTCTCCAGCTGCTGTGTTGATTTTGAGAGAACAAATGTGCCCAGTGGAGCAGAGAGGTTGACATAACTCTGTCACTGCTCAGTGCCACACAGAGCGCTGAGGTTCAAGGAGGGAACACACAGAAACCCTGTTTGGAAATGTGCTGAATTAAACACACAGGAGAAGGAGAATGGAAACAAAATGCACAGAATTTCAAGGCTGACATCAAATGAGCCTTGCAGAATGAGCTTTTAATTAAACAATATTGGAGGGCCCTTTTCCAGGAAAAAAAGAGAAGGGCTTAAAGCTGTTATTTTCTTTAATAGATTTTGTAAAGTGGTTTTTCTCAGGAGATGGAAGTTGCTGAGGGATGAGCTTTGATTTGGGGAACACAGGTGCCACCCTGCCTTTGGCAAGAGCAGCTACAGAGAGAGGAACGAGATGCTTCTGGCCCGGGACATCACCTGGATGATCCAGTTCAACCCCTTTCTTTCACACCGAGTAGGGAACACTCAGAAACAGTGACTGGGGAGGGCTCAGGGCAGTATTTTGGACAGGAGAGCCAAAGGCAGCCGGTTTGCTTCAACCACAGCCCGGGGGTCTCACGGGGGCTGCTGTCTGCAGAGCAGATGCAGATGTGTGGATTGGGAAGTGAAGAGGGAGGAGATAAGGCAGAGACAGGAAAGGGAAAAGGCAATTTTGGTCTACAACTGTATTGTATTCCCAGCCAAAAACTCGAAATACACTTCAATACTTGATTGCACATTTCTCTTCCTTGACTTCCAAAATGCTCCTTACCCACGTGCTCTGCAACAGGGAGGGAGGTGCTCTGAGAACTCAGGGTCTTAATATTGCCAGGGAGCTCTTCAGTTGTTAAAAAATGCAGGAAATAAAATTTTAATGGATCCCACACAAAGAAAGAAAAAAAGAAAAAAGAAAGAAAAAGATCCAAACCAACAAACAAACGAACAAAAAACCCAAAACACCAATCAGGAAAAAACACTGCTGGGCTAAATGATGAAATGAATTCCCCTAATTACCACAAGATGCTCCCCAAGTCTGACAGTATCTCTTGGAGCAGATGTGTTCAAATAATATTTCCTCATCCTCCAGCCTGCATGGGCAGATTCCAGCACCAGGCACTAATGTTAAAAAGTGCCTAATGAGCATCGACATTTAAGAGCCTGCCTTGGCTTTTGGTGTCTGCGTTTTTCCCATCTTCCAGGCCAAGTTACAAACATTCTGCTGGTATTATTCACATCAGAAAGTGCTTGATTTAAATAAAACCCAAACCACTAAAATCTGGATTCAGGAGAGCAGTTGCTAGAAAGGAAGGACTGGAGCCCTTGAAGTTTTCTGTAGACAGAGTAAGTGCAGAGGGGCAGGTCTGAGCTTTTTCCAGCAGTGACAGCAAACGCTGCCTCCCTTGCTCAGAAGCCCCTGGAGATGTTATTTAGGCATGAAGGATTATACACACTCACACACAGATCCCAAGCAGGTTTTTCTCACGAGTTTCCCTTGTGACCCGCTGGACCCAGCCTGCTGCAGAGCGAGGGAGATTCTCGGAGTGATGGCTTCACTGAGCAACAGGCAAGTTGGCAGCTGCAAAAATGCAGAAGATAAAATTACGCCAATTTTTTCTCCACAGTCCTTCCCTTGCTGCTTGGGAATGGACCGTCCAAAGAGCTCAGAGATTTTGAAGCAGACCCAAGGACAAATGTTCTGAATTCTGCCATGTGTTGCCTCCCCTCTATCACTGGTGTTCCATAGCTGCTCCATGAATGTTGAGGTGGAGAGCATTAGGACAGTTTGTAAAGAATGTCTTCACAGAGTCTCTTTTCCATTTCCCTCTCCCTTTTCCCATGTTCAGAGCGACCTCTCCTCTCCTCTCCTCTCCTCTCCTCTCCTCTCCTCTCCTCTCCTCTCCTCT
>WEIT01005670.1:32262-45179 GCA_013389985.1 Dryoscopus gambensis
GGCCAAGGCCGGGCTCGTGCAAGGCGCGTGTGGTAAAGCGGGGCGCTGCCCCAAGCCCTCCGTTCCCGGTTGGACACCGTGCCGGCGGCCTCAGCGCCCAACTGTCCCCACACCAGCGGCGAGGCAGCGGCGCTGCCAGGACACCGATGGACCTGGGGCAGAGCCCGGCCCGCAGCAGGCAGCTGGAGTAACCCCCAGCTCCTCGACGTGCCCCAAACAGCTCAGCCGGGCCCCGGAGCGCGCGTGGGCACGAGCACAGCGCAGCTGAGGCCCGAGTGGGCTCTGTGGGCACACAGAGGTCAGCGCCCAGCTGAGGGGGGATCCTGCCCCTCTGCCCGGCTCAGGTGAGACCCCACCCGCAGAGCTGCCCCCAGCTCGGGGCGTCACAGCACGGGGACGATGTGGAGCTGCTGGAGCCAGGCCAGATGAGGCACCAAACTGATCAGAGGGATGGAGCAGCTCTCCTGTGAGGAAAGGCTGGGAAAATTGGGATTCTTCAGTCTGGAGAAGAGAAGCTTCAGCTTGACATAACTGTGGCCTTTCAGTACCTAATGGGGCCAGCCAGAAAGAGGGGGAGAGACTTTTCACAAGGGCCTGGGGTGGCAGGATGAGGGAGAATGGCTTCAAACTGATAGAGAGTAGATTTAGGTTACATGTGTGGAACAAATTCACTGTGAGGGTGGGGAGGCCCTGGCACAGGGTGCCCAGAGCAGCTGTGGCTGCCCCATCCCTGGAAGTGCCCAAGGCTGCATGGGACGGGGCTTGGAGCAGCCTGGGACAGTGGGAGGTGTCCCTGCCCAGGGCAGGGGGTTGGAACTGGGTGAGCTTTAAGGTCCCTTCCACCCAAACCATTCAGGGATTCTCTCCATGTCACTGAGGGTCACCTGCCCGCGTGGGGGTTTGTGCAGCAGGGAACTGTCACCAGACACCATCACAAAACACAGACTTTGCCTTTTGGGACAACAACCCCAGCCCAGCAAACCCAAGACAAACAGCTCAGCAGTTCAGTCCGTAGTTATCTCAAGGAGTTTACGTTGGTCTTCTTTAAAAGGTGTGGCTGTGAATGAGCCATGAGGCACAGGGGATTAAAGGAAGGGGGAGTAAGAGGTTAATTGGATTCTATTTGGAGAGGGATTTAGGCTGGCTGAGTTTTTTCAGTCAGCAGCACATAGTGGAACATGTCACTTGTAATTGAGCTAATGAAACACCTCTGGAGATAAAAAACACAAGCTGAATTCAGACTTGGCTTTAGAGACCTGACGTTCATTCACCACAAGGTTATGCAGAGATGGAACTGCTTTGTTTGAGGGCAGGGGGCTGGAGAGGGAAGAGCAGAACTGGGTTTACTTTGCAAAATCTGCTTTTTGTCACTCGGGGCTGCTGGACTTTGGGGTAATTACGCAGGCTGTTGTGCTATGGACACCCTTCCAGGCCAGGAACCCTCACTGTGCCAATATGCTAATGCAATTTGCTGAGTCCAGCCTCCCTCCTGCTCCAGTGGAATTATATTTGTTTTCTCTAAATAGGCATTTTGCTCCATGGCTATTGCTGTGGACCTACACATGGCTGAGCTGGAAGAGGGCTGCCAGAGCCTGCCCTTTTCCACGCACCTTTTGGTGACTCCCAGTACAGTCCTTTTGGTTTTCACAAGGGTAATTAAGGGGTTTTTTTTTCAGTCCTCAAAACCGTGACAAAAGCACCTCTGCCCCAAAGCCAAACTACCAAACATGACTTGAATGCAAGTAGGGGAGTGTTGCCTTCCTGAGCCTGCCCAAAGGCCAAGGCAGAGTCCTCTTTGTAAGAGATTTTAATGATCTGAAATTACCCTGTCTTCCAAGTCAAGAAGAAAACCTTTAAGAGCAAGGAATAGAATGTTAAAAAATAAAAGGGAGACATTTTCCAGAGCTGGTTTCAAAAGCATGGAGGTATCTTGCACAAAACCACAACCTCCATCTTTTCAAAATGAACCACCGACTCTGAATGAAAGTCACTTCCTAAATTAAAAAGTTGCAGTGAAAATTAGTTTCCAATTTTGCAGGCTTTATATTCTTGCTTTGGGGATAATTATAATAATCCAGTAATTTCCTTTCCAAGAGACTTTCAGAAAACTAAAACTCCACTCCTTCATTCCCTCTGTCTCCCTTCAGGAGTTTAAAAATAAAGTTAGTTTTAATGAGAAAAGTGAGCGGGCATGACACCTCTGATAAAAGAAACCAAAAGCAACACAGTAATGAATTTTGTGCAGTTGTATGAAAAATATCCCGGGCATGAGGACCTCGGTGTCTCCACTTCTGTGCCAGACTCAGAACACAGGAAGCCCTGGAATGATGTGGCTGCACTCCGTGTCAGGAAAGCCATAACAGCACAAAGCAAGAAGAAGAGGAAGTGCAGACTCACACCTGTGGCCCTGCACAGATCTAGAGGGCAAGGCCAGGAGAAGGCTGGTTTTTATACCCTAGTGACACTTGTTCAGCAGGAATTGCCTCTTTCTCTTTGGTTTCTCCTGCTGTGGTTTGATTCTCCCCTCCTCCTGCAGAGGTTTGATTGCTCCTTCTCTGGCTTTAGGCAAGAAGACAGGAGAGAAGCTGCCTGAGCTGCCAGCAGGTACCTGGAGAATGGAATGTCTCGGGTTCATTAAGGGATCGAAACATCCAAGGTGCTGAAGGAGAGGAAAACTGGTCAGTGCTGTCACAGCCTTTGTCTCTCCCAACACCCCTCTCAGAGCTCTGCTGGCCAGCAAACAAAAGAGAGACTTTCTCAGAGCACGGGTCCTGCAAATCCACTCTGGGTGGGAATCCAGGCTGCAGGCTGTCTGGCACCATCACCAGCAACAGACACAAATCCACTTCGTGCCCAGTTCCAGCTCTGCAGCTGATTGAGGGAATTTGCAGAAATGGCAGCTGATGGGGGAAAGGCCCCACTGCCACCTGAGTTCAGCTCCCAGTTCCCCAAAGAAAGGAATCCCATTCCCTCCCCCAAAGCTGCACAGCTCCGACAGTGCTGAGACAAAGAGGGGCAAAGCCAGTAGCCAAAAACTACTTAAGACGTGGCAGGCAGCGACGAGGATCATCTCCATGGAACAGCTTTATTGTAGTGAGGCTCTGCACCCTCCCTTGATGAGAGCCATACTTCAAAGGCAATCTGTCCTGGATTATGAACTCTGTAATATCTGAGGAGCCAAGAGCTTGCAATTTCCCATTAAGTGGTATTAATTGCCCTGGTTATCATGCTCTGCAGTTTGACCTAACCCACTGATTCCCCTTCTCTCCTGCTGCAGAGCATCCATTACTTTTTAAAGGGTTCCATAAAGCTACAGGGAAGGCTCTGGTTTGTGTTAGCTTGATTGCTCTGGACTGTAACAAAGCACCCATCACAGCTGCCCAGCCACACTATAGATCAAGCTCCTCTAATCTTTCCATGTCTCCAGAGGGGAAGGCAAGGCAAATAATCAAGTTTAACCTCCCAGTGCTTTCTTTCTGGTGTGGAGGATGTCAGAGGCCATGGGAGCTCTCACTTTTTCCTTGTTCCCTTAGAATCCGCAGCAACAGACAGGAGGTGGAAAGCAGGAAAGCCAAGGAAGAACAGAAACTGGACTTTTCATGGCACTGAACAGCCAAGGGCAACGTGCAACACTCGGTTCCTGGCCCAAGAAACACAGGTGTGAGCAAGTGGGAACTCAGCAGCCAAGGCTTTTATCGAGATCAGCTTTCCTCCTCAGCACAAGGCTCCTGGGGATGAAGCCACACATCCAAAGTGGCAAAGCTGGTGGGGAATCCAGCACAAAAGCTCCTGGCAGCTGAGCAGGCGTGGATGGATAGTGAGGGCTTTCTATCCTGCAGGTGTCCTTCAGCCCTGTTCTGCCTGCACCTGTTCTATGCAGGGCAGTGAATTCCCGGGAGGACTCACGCTCACTAGCACGTGTCAGTGGGATGTGTAGCAAACCCATCTCGTGTAGGGTCCTCCAAAATCTGCTTCCTCCTCCCCCTCTGGAAGCGACAAGCTCAGGGCTCTTCTGCTTCCTGCTACTCAGGGTGAAAAAGGTGAGGAGGAGCACAGAAAGAACAGGTTTAATTCCTGTTCTCCATCTCTCCCTCAGTGCTTTATTCCCTGAATCAACAGGAGAAATTCATAGAATCACAGAATGGTTTGAGTTGGAAGAGACCTTTAAGAAGATCTTGTCCCAACCCCCTGCCCTGGGCGGGGAACCTTGTTCTGGAGAACAGAACAAGTTCTGAACCAGTTCTGGAGAGACACAAAATCTGCAGTATTTCTTCAGTCAGAGACCTGCTCTGGCACGGTTTCATACACCTACCTCACAAAGGCAAATTAATTCCAGGAGTTTGGCTCATGTCTGCACAAACCCATTGCTGTATGAACAGTAATTGCATCCTGCCTCATCAGAGAGATCTCAGGGAACGAGCTTGGAACAGCTCCTGCCAGTGCAGGCAGGGCTCTGACAGCCAGTTACACTCAGGATTTTCCCAGGTTTTCCTGCCACCAATCCAAGCCCTACCCAACAGTACTCACCCTAAGGAAGCATTCCTGCCCGGGACTGCCCTGCAGATGCTGCCTGCAGCTCTGAACACAAACATCCACACGCCTGCCAGATGGAGCTGGAGGGGCTGCTGTGGGTGCACGCGTGAGCGTGGCCTTCTCCTGCAGCGCTGTGAACCAGCCCCGCTGGAACCACGACTCCCAGCCATACACTGTTAAATGGCTTTTGAAAAGGAGTCTTAAAGGAACTTGAGCAAAATTAAAATATTGAATTAGCTGTCAGGTTAAAAAAAAGTGAGCTGTAAACCTTAGAAGATAAATACAAATTTGCCTTTAACACAGAGAGGATTTTTAAGAGCAAATCACTCTGTTCTTCAAGGAGATTTTTCAGCCTGGGCTTACAATCACTTTTTCAAAAGAGGCTGACCTGAGCATTTTTTTTATTTCTTTCAAGCATAACAGTTCAACCCAAAGCCATTTCTTTTTGTCTGGCTCCTTCCTTTCTCTGTATTAATTTCAATTCAATCAACGAGGCAGTTGCATAACTGCTGTTTGTAATTGCTGTCACGTCAACCCTGAAACCGATCACTGCAACACTGAAATTATATAAAAGGTTTTGTTAGGATTTTTGTTATTTTTCTCGTTTAAATTGTGGGAAGATGAAGTCCTACCCTGGAGAGATGTTTTGGTTTTCTGAGCTCTGTTGTCTATTAGCCTTGTGCTCTGGTGTCTTTTCTCTCCAGTTTTGTTTTACGCAGTGCAAGGGTCTGTTTATGCACAGAAACTCTCCAAAAACAGTTCTGTGCACCCCATTTATACACAGGCTATAAAATAAACTGTGCTGAGTCAGAGAAGCTACTGGCAAAAGTAACGTTCACAAAATGGGTAAGCTCTTAAGGAGCAATTTAAATTTCTGGAAAGGCAGACTATTTAAATGCTTCAGTGGCTGGGATTGTAATTTACCTTGTTCTTCCAAAACCAGTGGACTGTTTCCCGGCAATGATGGAGCATCAAACCCTGTGGGATCATTTCTCCTTGTGTGTGTCTCTTCACTCAAACACACGAAAATGATCCTGGAATTGAGAGTCAGCTCCTCCAACCTCTTCACGGTGTCCTTGCTCCTCCTGAGCACTCCTGATTATCCCTTTGACTCAGGGGTGTGCTCACCTGGGAGGGAGACTTCTCCCTGCCCCCAGAGAATCAAAATGATCCATTTTACCCTTAGGTTTCTCATCTTACCATTAGTTTTCTGTCTTTCTAGAGGCACAAATGCCAGGGCCATACTCACAGATCTCCTGGGCCCATGGTAGTTTGAAAGCCATTCTGCACTGCAGACAGAAATGCTCCAAGCCAACAAATAGTTAAGGACTTTATTTTGACATAAATAAATTCTGCCCAGTACTTATTCAGTGTTCCTTCATACTCAAAGGCAATCTGTTTGTAGCTGACGTGGCTTTTTCTTAGAAAAGTCTAGACAATGTCAGACTATACAAACAGAAAAAACTAAAGAGAAAAATATACTGAAGTACCATCCATGCTCACTCCCTCCTAAAAAAAAAAAAAAAAGAAAACACTTCAAGACCACAGAATAGATCTGCTTCCTTACCGGATCTTGTCCAGAAGTCCTGCCTCCCTGTGGAGGAGAAGTTTGTTTAGAGATGGACATGGGATGGCAGGAACCACAGCTCTCCTTTGCACCCAAACTCAAGAGGAGCTTGGAAGGGCTAACATGGAGAGAAGCAAGGTTCTTGCTGGAGGTCTGGGCTTGTGACCCATTTCATCTGAGAATCAACCAAGAGACAGCAGTGCCAGCTGCTCCTGCGGGGAAGCAGCAAGGAAGGAGTTGGCCAACCGATGTTTTCATATGGTCCTTGTTCAAAATTCCTTCTGAATGAGCACACAGCGATTGCGTGTGCGTGCTCGGGGGAACAGGCAGCGCTCTGGGAACAATCTCTTACCTTCTGAATGATGGGAGCTTTACAAAACACAGATTTCAAGCACCTAGGGAGGCACACGGGAGACTGGGAATGCAGTTTACCCAGACACGGTGCATGCATTCCTAAAAGACACTCCCACAGGGATCCAGTAGCCTGTGTCAAAGCCAGGGCACAGCCACTCACATTAACACACAGCTACTTGAATTCATTAACTTTATAATTTGGACAGAAGAGTTCCAGCTTCAACAGTGAGGTACAGGTTCAAGTGAGATACACAAATAGATGCCCTGTGAGTTGCTCTCTTATCTTCACCTGAAACCTTGTGACTGAGACAAACGCAACTCGTGCTCAAAGGCAATTAACTCAAGCCCTTAGAGTGGTTTGCAAACACACACATCTCACTCTGGGTGTTTGTGGCCTATTTCTCAAGGATTTGTGAAAGGCAGCTGAGGAAATCAGGGCTCCTATCAGTCAGTCTGCTATTCAAGCTTGTGTGCTCTGAGAAACTGTTAACAGGCCCCAAACTCCACAGTGACTGCACCCAAAATCTCTGGGCTGTGAGAAAGGCTCTACCACAGCCACACTGGCCCTGCTCTGCGTGCTCAGGGTCTCACAGCAGTCTCGGCTCTTACAGTGCTGATGTTACCTCGTTTCTCTGGAGATGCAGCTTGTGGAAAGCGCTTTATGCATAATCCAAGCCAGGTTTCCCTCAGCAGCTTCATTTTCCCGGGGATATCACCGAGGTAGGAATGGTGCAATCAGCCCTGGGAGAACTCTCGTCCCTGCTCTGCCACGTTCTCAGTGGCTGAGTTTGGTCTCAGCTGTCTCAGCTCAGATGCCGAGCGTTGTGCAAAAGAAGTGGTCCTTCATTACCGTCAGGAATGAAATGCTTGATGCTCTAAGGAAGCCACACAGAAAGCTTCAGTGGCGTGCCCTTGCTCTGTTAAGGATGGCTACCAGATGTTTCATGCTAAACATACAGCTGTGCTTCGGCAAAACCGGCTCCAGTCACCAGCCCAGGCCTCGCCATCCATTCAGGGTCTGCCCTGCTCAGCTCTGGGGTGCTGTGTGTGCCTTTACAGCTTCACCACCCGTGCAGGGGGTGCCTTGCTCAGCTCTGGGGTGCTGTGTCTGCATTTACAGCCTCACCACCCATTCAGGGTCTGCCCTGCCCAGCTCCGGGGTGCTGTGTGTGCCTTTACAGCCTCATCACCCGTGCAGGGGGTGCCCTGTGTGCCTTTACAGCTTCACCACCCATTCATGGTCTGCCCTGCCCAGCTCTGGGGTGCTGCGTGTGCCTTTACAGCTTCACCACCCGTGCAGGGGGTGCCTTGCTCAGCTCTGGGGTGCTGTGTCTGCATTTACAGCCTCACCACCCATTCAGGGTCTGCCCTGCCCAGCTCCGGGGTGCTGTGTGTGCCTTTACAGCCTCATCACCCGTGCAGGGGGTGCCCTGTGTGCCTTTACAGCTTCACCACCCGTGCAGGGGGTGCCCTGCTCAGCTCCGGGGTGCTGCATGTGCACTGACAGCCAGCCAGACTTTAATTTGGGACACTCGGCTAAGCATCACTGCAGACTCCGAATGGGGGCTGGCTTCAAAGAACCCAAATTTTTGCTTTTATGGGAGACCCAAGCCTTTAGCTCTCACACTGCATCCTCTCCAGAGCCCTGAGCAGATAAACTCGCTCTTCCAATTATGCTCTTGGTTAAGACACTTGTCCCCACGCATGAGAACTCCACGCAGGAAAATGAGAACTCGGGATTTAGAAACTCTCAACCCCTACCCAAGGTCCATCGTGGCCAACTACTCTGCACCAGGGGAGATTTCCATTTTGCTTCTCACTCCTGTGTCAGGCACTGAACACAGCTTGGCAGCTGCTGTATTGATCACTCCAGCCTGCTTGTTATGCAGCTGGCACAGAGCAGTTACTCTTCAGCCACGCAGGTACCAACCTCCCATTTTCCTGAGTTATGTGTTGATCCAGCTGGGATCCAACTCCAGCTCCCTCAGAGTTGGGTCTGTAGGAGGAAAATGATTTTAATTGCAAGGGTTGTAGAAATGGCAGAGATGGATTTGAAGTCCCACGACTCTGGGCTGTTTCATGACTGTTCTGAAGCCCACAGCTGCCACTACAACGACTGTCTACTGTCCTTTTCAAACATCTTCTGCTTTGGCTAATTTGATTCGGCTCCCCCTTGGCTTTCCATCAATATCACCCCATGGAAAGTTGGCCCCAGCACTTTTGCAGAATGAGGTCTAAAGAGAACATGAACAGAAGGCAATGTAATATACAAGGGGAAATGAAACAGAAATGCGTACTTTATTCTTAATACTCTTTACTCGTGTAACCATTCATTAATGTTAATTTTGTTTTAAACTACCTTTCTCCCAGTGACAGCTTCAGCACCAGTGAGTTCTCCTCGTATCAGCTATTCTGGGACTCATTTTAAGCAGAAGGTGTAAGAGAATGTAGCTCAAGGGACAGAGCTGCACCTTCTTCCCGAAGGTCCAAGTTACTCTGTTGTACTGCAAGACAAACCGTGGCAGAGTTAAATAATGACACAAAGCAAAGATATACTCCATAAAACATTAATATTTTAATGAAAAATCTTAGCTTCATGTTTCTATCCAAAGACACTCAAAACTAGTTTTTCTCCCCCCTTAATTTTGACCTATAATGGGACCAGTTTGGAGATTTTTTTTTTTGTATTTTGGAACATTTTTTTTTAAAGATTAAACAACCAGGCTAGCAAAAAGGTACCCAATACATACTTTTCTTATATCAAACAAGCTAGTATTTCAATACAATGTAACTATACAGAATATATACATTACACGTATGATCACAAAGCAAACACTACAGGCTCAGAACAGATTTGAAAAAACATGATATTCACATTGATTACAATAACTCTAAAAATGATTGTAACGTTGAAACGGCACTTAGTTTACAAAAAAAGTCACAAAAATATATATAGCCACCAAGAACTATGGTTCCTGAAAAATACTAATAGCCAGATAGTATTATATAAAATGTGAAGTGTATTTAAACATCGTATACATTAAAAAACAAAACCAAACCCCAAAACCAATTCTGTTAGGTCAATAAACATGCCAAGTAATCTAGCTGTGGCCAGCATCAACAAGAGAAGCTGTACTGTGGATGAGATGATGACTGGATATACGGCTGGTGACTGGAGACTGGCACAGTTAAGGGGGTTTCACTGTTACAAAAATGCACAAAGAAGCCCAACAATAATTTAATTCACATTTTTTTCCTCCAGCTTCCGCTTTTCCCTCTTCGGGGTTTCACCGTAGGGCAGCACCTCGAGTGAAGGCACTGCAGGAACAGAGCAAGGAAGCTGTCCAAGGACTCGGTGTAGCCAGGGTTACAGGTCAGAATATCAAAAGCATGCATCAGCTAAATGAATGGTGAAACAAAATCACTCTTTTGGTGACTTCAGCAACCCTCAGGAAGACTGCACGTACAGTTGCCACACAGGCTGGCAGCACCAGATTCCACTTTTTTTTTTTAGTGCAACCAGATTTGTAGCTGAGACCTGTGGGACACGGAGTTACTGCGCTAGCACACACGGAGTGAACAAAAACCTGGAGCAGGAAGTACTGTTGCACTAAAAAAATTCACATTTGTTTCTTTTATGGTACATTTCCTCAACACTTGGAACCCACTCTGTTTACCAGGTACCTCTGATGTGGCTGAGGTGCTGTCTGGCCTTGAACCCTCTGACCTGCCATCACGATGCTATGGGATTTATTATGTCTAGAGTTGGAGATGAGAACCCTCCAAAACTGGATTTTGCCTTGTGAGCAAAACTCGAACATAACCGGCCTGAATGAAAATTAGCTATTTTCCATATTCTGATGGTGTGGAAGTTGCAATGGATGTAGGAGCAGCAGGTGCTCCTCCATCTGAATTCTCTGATCCCTGCAGGGTGCACAAAGCTCCCGCTGGATTTGCATATAAAATGCTTCCTGGTTTGTCTCAGAGAGAGACCAGCACTCATCTCAGCGCTCCCACACCCTGGGCTGCAGGGTGGAACCAGCAACCAAGAAGCGACTGAAGCCCTCATATAAAAACTTTAAACCCTAGCTTAAAAACAATAAAATTTCATCCCGCAGGGGACATATAGGGATCATAGTCTTATAAAATATATTTGACTGCATTGGCAGCTATTACTTTTTAAAAAAGTTTAAATTCACACCTTTTAGACTCAGAATCCATGTGAACCCAGAACCTTTTTCAATAACCGAGTCTACTGATCTCTCAGTATGAGAGACTTGACCGTGGTCTCTGCGAGCCTGACAACTGAACTCCAGCTGTGGGAAACATCACTTGTGGCTGACTCTGCTTTGAGCATGAGGGTTCAACCACATCAGCCCTGACCCTTCTCAAGCAGAAATAGAAATGCATACTAAAGAATGGAAATTTTTTTTGGAGGAGGCAGGGAGAAGAAATAAGAAAATGCATTCCAGAATTCAAAACCCTCTGATAATGTACTGGCAGAAATTTTTGTTTTAGGTTTAATCCCAAGTGTAGTTTAAGGCAAGTTTTTTCTATGTATCTCTCTTGCTTTATTTGGAATCCGAGCACATTAACAACATAAATTGTTTTAAGATGCCCTGGGTTTTTACATTTCTCTTGTGAAGAACACCACCATTTCAAAGAACTGAAACAACAAGCTAGAGAGGAGAAATAAAATGGTATTTGCATTTAAACTATATTCATTTCTATGGAGAAAAGAGATATTAACAAGAAACAATTACAGACAGGAAAATTAACGAGTAAACCCAACCCTAAACCAACCGACCAAAATCCTCCAAGAACTCTATTGTTCCTCCAGTTGGACCAGATTGAAAAGTGAGAACTAAATTAAGACATTACCCAGAGATCAGGAGGTTGAAAAGATAATGCGTAACACACAATGCAATGAATAATGAGCCCCAGGCCTTGCCTTGTACCTTGCTGTTAATGATCTTTACTTCTTTTCAAGGAAGAACAGATCAGAGCTATAAAGTCTTTGTAACTTTCCCCCTTCTCTTTGGTATTCTGAAAGCAATTTGCCTTCTGACTCAAAATTTTAAGTCTTAAAAATCCAATATCCAGATATGTCTATTGTGTATTTGTACCTTCTCACTGATGAACTCTTTAGGAAAATACTTAAGGGATGAAAATGATCAGATTCTAATGATCAGATTATGTCCACCACCTTATACCTGACCACTTTGATTATTACATCTCCACAGTCAGGAAATGTGGCTGTGGGTGAAGCACTTTTCAGAACACGAATCACAAAGGACTCTCATTTACCTGCCTAACATGTCAGGAAAAAAAGAAAATGCTGTATTTGAGTTCAGTGTTGTAGCCCTCTAATTCAGGATAAAGCTCAGCAAAAGGCATTGTCTTGTCTCACTGGCTTCTCAGTTAGATAAATCTGAAGTGGAAGAGAAATGGTCTTTAAATTCAGCTCATCAGCAGGCACTGTGCTATTTCACTGTACAGCAGCCCAGAAAAAGCATTTCTCCTTCAAGCCCTTTTAAGAAGCCTCACAAAGGTAAATACACAAGACAGAATTGCAGCACAGAACTTCTTTGCAGCATGTTTCTAAAACACCCCTTGGATCTGGTGGAGAAACCTCATTCCAGCAACTTGGAAAGTACTTAAATCCCAACTGTTTTCACTCTATTTAACTAAAATATGTGGGTTTTACCTAAAAAGAGAGAAATTGCTTAAGTCACTGAAACCCTTTAAACTCTTTCCAAAGGTCAATAAACTTCTTTCCTTACAAAAATTGGCTATTAATAGAAAAAACTCAGGCCCAGAGAGTATCAGAGCTGCCTAGGCTGACTGAATACAAATTTATGTGCAATATAATACGACTTTTGTGTCTTCTGTTTCTTCAGGAGCAACCTTTCTCTATTGGTTTCATTTCCCCCTCATGTTTGCATAAAACAAATCCGACCAGAAAACAACAATTTACAAAAAAAACCAAGACTCAAGACTAAGGGAATATATCATGCCTTTGGAATACTGAGATCAAGCAATACCTACTCACTCAGCACCTCATCTGCAGGCCACGGGCATTTGGCACCGAACACTGAGTTAACTTCAGAAGCTGTTAAGAAAAATCACAAATCTCCTCGTGTACTTCCTAATTTAGATTTGTGTTAGCTTAAAAACAGTCTGGTTCTTTAGCGGGCGGGAGAAGCTGCTCGGAGCCTCTACTGTGTCGGGCACAGAGCCCATCGCTGAAGGCTCTGCTGATGGGCGGGCTGCTGGCCCAACTGGAGAAGTTGGTAACGCCTCTGTGATGACAGATTTAAGAGAGAAAAAAAAGCACGGGAAACTCTTTCTTCCTCTCCTCTGAGAGGTGGCGAGGGGGCTGCGGGGCCCTTCCCTGAGGGGCCCTTCCCTGCGGCGAGCGGCCACGCGGCCCAGGCCTCGCGGCCGCCGGGACCAGTGCGGG
>WEIT01005670.1:51559-79462 GCA_013389985.1 Dryoscopus gambensis
GGGTTTTCCACTCGAACCCAGCCTCCTTCAGGCATCCCCCTGCCCTGGCACGGGCACCTCCCCAGGGGCTGCAGGGGCACAGCTGCCTCACCATGGCCTTCACCACGGCCTGCAGCGGAACCTCGGCTCCAGCGCCCGGAGCACCTCCTGCCTCTCCTTCTCCACTGCCCTTGGTGCCTCGATGTTGTTTTCCCTCACATGTTCTCATCTCCTCCTCGTGTCTCGACTAGAAGCAAAACCTTGTGGCTTTGTTTGGATTTTCTTCTTAAATATGTCATCACAGAGGCATTACCAGCCTCTCTCACTGGCCCAGTTCTGGCCAGCAGCATGTCCATCTTTCAGAGCCATCAGAGATTGGCTCTGCTGGACTTGGTGGAAGCTCCCAGGAGGTTCTCAGAGGAGCCACCTTTGTGCCCCCTGCTACCAAAACTCAGGCTGAGCAAAACCAATACACTGTACAAGAATTTTCATTAACTCTGCACGACAGACAGCTCTCTAAGACACTGTAGCTTCATGCCTCTCATTTTTTTCTTGTATTAATTTAGAGATTCAGTTCCTAGCTCATTTTTCATTTCTTACCCAAAACCATATGAGCTCTGCAACACATTGCAGTGGCTGAGTGTGTCATGACACAAACTGAACTATTACAACATAAAAGTCTGAGTCACCAAAACCTTCTGACTTAATAAAAAGTCTGAACTCCAGAAAGTGGGAAAATCCACATATGAGGCTAAGAATCTGGAATATGGAGCTCTATTCATAATAGGGCTGTCAAGGAGTAGAAAAGATTTTTTCAAAAGGCTGAATGTGCATCAGCCCTGGCTGTTAATTCCCCCAGTCTTTCACTCTGCTTTCCTTACTTTCAAAGCAGGAGGTGAACTTTTAATTGAGGGCTTTTAGACAGAGAAAGCTGTAGTTAAGGTTACACTGAAACGCCCCGTTAAGCATGCGAAAACAAGTTAATAAACTGGAATATGGTCTGGTGGAGCTCAAACTTTTCATGCTTTCCTACTGTCCAAGGGCATCTATTTCCTCTGGTACTTTGAGGGAAATCTCTTCAGCCATTTTGCTCATGTGAAAACACTTTCAACTTTTACAAGCTTTGAGAGTTCTGTTGCATGTTAATTATTCTAAACCAAGTATTCAAATCTCTCTCAACTTTACCCAGAGGTTGCCAGCTGCCAGGTTGGCCAGAGATGCTTTGCTGTCATATTTTAACAACGGGCTTAGGATCATTTCACACCTGATATGCCCACACAATTTGCTTTTTAAAGTATTAAACACATATCTGGTTATTTTGCTTGAAAGGACTCGACAAATAATTGCTGACAGTGAAAAAACTAGACCTTGTCAGTAGTGGCTGCTCTGTCCCAGAATGGTGCTGCCCCTGTGTCCAGGTAAGAGTCAGACTCAAAGCAGGAGATGCTAAAACATGAGGCTTAGTGCCCAACTGCAATAACCCTTCAATATTCCCTTTATTCCCTCAAATGTCAATGCTATTGCCAGACAATGCTGTCAAGTCTTGAAAAAACCAATAGCAAAGACATTGAGGAGTTCATGCTTGGTTAGAAATCAAAATTAATTTGGGGATCAAGGCCCAGAGGAGGCATTCACACAAACCTTTGGCTGCTTGTGCTATCTGCAGGAGCTAAATTGATTATCAAACCAACTCATTTGTCCTGCAGTCCCTCCAAAAATTCTGAGATCCAAAGGCATACAACATTCTTCAATGCAAGGACACAGACAGATAATATTTTCTTATAGTTGCAAGTCTCCTCTAAAACACAGCAGAGAATTACAACATGGCAGACGAAGAATTTCAATCTACTTCCTTAGTGCAATAAAAGGGCCAAGTATACTTCATTTCATCTCAGATCTTTTTCAGGAAAATGACTTATCCTGACGAGTTCCAGGCAATCAGGTTTTTTCAGTCCACACAAATGCTAATCACCCACGAGCACAACCATCAGTCAGACTCCAGGGATCAAAACAAGCATTCAACGAGACAAACCTCTACCCAGCTTTCTGAAATCAACTCTGAAGCGCTTGGCAGGTGAGTAAAAAACCTGCATTATTCCAGTTGCTGCACAGCGAGGCTGTGAGTCAGGGGTTCCGGGCCGTTCTGGTCCTTACCTGAGTGGATAAGCATGTGTTGTTTTAGGTTCTGAATGCGAGTGAAGCGCACCCCGCACGTGGGACACTGAAAGGGTCTGTCGGGGCCGTTTGGGCTGGGCCTCTCTGTGCTGCTGGTGGAAGGAGCAATGTAGAGTTGATATGGATACTGAGCGTTCTCCAGACTACAAAGAAAAACAGGCACTGGTTTACAAACAAGCCAGGGAATGACTGAAGAAGCCTCGCCCGTGAAAATGCGACCCTTGAGCGCTTTTGTGTGAGAAGAAGGAGGAGACTGGCACGTCACATTTCTGCTGAGATCTCCTTTGTTCTGGAAGTCTCTGGCTCTGCAGCAACGCTGTCTGATCTGCACCTGAGGTCTTACAGTCACTGACTCTGCACATCCGAACAAACCCAGGGAATAAGCTCGGACTTCTGTTTCTTTGGGCAGCAGGCCTCAGCACAACTGCAAACTGAACGTTATTTTCCAGGCGTGGGCATTTTCTCCAGCATACTGATGACTTGCAATCACTAAACAGTCCCCAAGGAAGAGTTTAAAGAGCTGAACAAATGAAAAGTAAAGGAGTCTTTTGCAGCTTCAGTGATATTTACAAATGGAATTAAAGCCAATTAATTTTTCATCTCAATCCAAGTTCCATGAACAAATACTAGTATCTATAATTGCATATTTCTAAGTTTAAAATATTAATCTAATGAATCAATACTTGCTCTTTTTTCTGATTCAAAGAACTCCATGAGCACAACTCCAGCGCAGTGTTTAAAAAAAAGCACACAGACTGCAATAAGGAACAATTTAACTTTCAAAGTAATTTATTTAAAACTGACTAATTGCTCCTCCACAGCCTCTAGCTGCAAACTGTTTAAGGGAACTACGGTGCTCTAATCCAAGTCCTCAGGCAAGGAACTTGTTAAAGGGCACAGTGAAATGAGAACAAATCTTCTGGTGCAAACATGGGAACAACAGGATTTGTACTTACCTGGGGTTTCCCTTCCCTGAGCATGAAGGTCTCTATTTTTTGGTGAAATAGCCATTTCAGCTGGCTCACAGCCCGCTGAAAGGTCACACATCCCTGGCAGCAGGGAACTGCTCTGACCCTGACCATTCATTCTGTGGCCAGCACATTGCAACTTCAGCTCTCCTAAACTGTAATGTCTGAAATGTCCTGGGAAGAGATACAATGTCACAGCCAGAAAGTTTTCCCAGCTGAGGAAATGCTTCTGCTGCTCTGCTTCCACCTCAGGCCTGGAGAGCTGGCTTCAGGGTTCTGCTGGATTTGGGGACTTCTAACATTCACACGGACGCAACACGCGCGTCGCACAAATACATCTTCCTAGACATCATACAAAAATCCACAGAGCAGATCAGCACAGGAGGGCAAGGACTAGGATCGTCTCTTTAAAATCAACATTTAAACGGTCTTTATGGGAGAAAAGGATGTCACTACAACTGTGAAGACAAGGGGTATCTGAATTCTGAGTGCAGAATTCTCAGCAGCAAAAGTTCCAGTGGTAAAATTATCTGGAGAGAGAGCACAAGGTATCTCTTGATACACACAAGATTAAAGAGTTTCCTGTCTGTAAAACCCATAAGGATTTCTGATCTCACATGGCATGGAGGTAAGTATTCTTTCCTTCTCTGCATGGAAGAGATCTTTTAGTGGGAATTTTCAGTGTGTTTAAAGAATTTTTTATCTTTTGAATTTTCTATGCGGTTTGTGCTGAAGCTCTGCAGTTTTATAGGAAATTTCTGAAGTAATCCACTGCTGAAAATATGTGTGCCACTTGACTTCAGAATTATAGGTGTAAAAGCCTGGATTAGTTCTAGTGCAACATGTGCTCCTACTATTAATTCAACCCTTAAGTGCTGGGTGTTATTTTTATACTCAGGTTTGTTAGCAGATAGATAAAATTTTCCATGTCATCCAAAAAGTCTTACCTAAGCAGTTATTTCCCCTTTTTAATCCTACAGTGGGACAGCTTTTAGATGGAAATGACGGGAAAGATTTTATGAGCTATGAAAACGCAGCTCTCGGTTATTAGCTCTACAGGGAGCTTCTCTTGACACAGTTTCTGGAATAACTTCCAAAGGTTCACACTTCTTCCTCAAACCCACTTGTCTTACAAACCCCTGCAAAAACCAGTTTGGAGAGGGAATAGCTATGAACTAGAAGTCAAAGCAGTTTGTGTGCACCCCTGTATGCCATGTGTGGGTACCTCACCTGGCTCCAACAGAACCACGACGTCTCTTTGACCAAACAGACACAGTTTAGTTTGGTTTTTTCTGCCAGCCTTCCCTTGTAAGGGATTCCCTTAATAAATCACCCAGCTCAGCACAGCAAAAGCCGGCTAAATATTTACAGCAAGTGCCACGCAGCCTCTTGGTCAGAAGCTACAGGCAGAAAGTTTGGGAGATTTAAGGCTGCCCTGCCTGTTCCGTGGCTTGCAGTAGCGAGGTCCTTGTTCTCAGTTTGTTGCTTTTGGGGTTGCATATCACCTTTAGCACGCATGTTTCACTCAGAGGTTTAACTGAAATTTATTAATGAAGAGCAATGATGAAGAAACAGCAAAAACACGACTATCTTCACCAGTGCTGCCTGGAAATAGATAGGAAATAAAAAGCAACGAGTAAGCAGAGTCTGACTTTCATCACCTACATTCTTCTAAAGCATCTGCCCCTCCAGGCACTGATTGTACTTTGATCAACACAGAGAACTGGGTGTAGGAACAACTAAACATTCTGGGATTAAGGTTGGGGAGGTTAATTACAGCACAGCACTTGCTGCAGAACACTTTGCACACCAGGTTGGTACATACCGATCATCATCGTCTGCATGAGCGTTAGTGCCAGAGGTGCTTTGGAGTGTGGGCAATCCCTCTGTAACCCCCTCATCTATTGAGCCTAGGCAAAGAAAAAAGGGCAATTTAATGCAAATAACTGTTCAAAAAGGGTTGGGGGGCAGGTAAATACACATCAAGCTTGCTTTCCCAAGTCTCTGATAGATGCAGCTTACTGGGTGATAAAATAATAAAAGTGCCTTGGGAAGGTAATTTAGAACACCCAAAAGCAACTTGTTCAACATCAGCATCCCTCTGCACAGATTATCCAATAAATTGACAACTCAATAAAGGGCACATATTTGGTAGACCTAGAAAATGGAAATGTTAAATACAGCCAGTTTTCAAAATACATCCAGTACTAGCACTGTAAAGCAGAAATGTGACATTCACCTAAAGGGACTGGTTTGTCAATTTTTCAAGACTTCCTAAGCAATAAGGAGTTCAAACCTGCTACACTAAATGGCTTTTGTGTTCCAAATCTTCCATAAATATATTAATTAATAATGTCTTCATTTATTGATAAGCAGCTGAGACAGGAGGAGCCCTCTGGGAAATCAGAAATGCAACACAAAAGAGACCAAACACCTGTTTGTTAGGGAAATGTATGAACAAAACCACTCCAGAGCTCTGCTCAGGGCACCAACATCTGGGCAGATGTAGTTCGAGGGGCTTGGGGAACAGAACCCAGTGGAAATGCAGCAATAAAACAAACCCACACCATAACTCAGTGATGTGGCTGTTGCTCATCTGGGCCTCTCTCATCCCCTCTGGGAGTTTGGTCAAGCAGCCCCTGAGCTCCCCCACGGAATCCGGGGAGATGAGGACAGGTGGGGAAGGAGATTTCTCTGCCTGCACCTCGAGGACGAGCAAAGCACAGGACAGAGCCACGAGCTGCTCCTGTGGTACAATAATTCTGCTTTCTACGGGAGGGGCACGTGAGCAATCTGAATTTGGGAACCCTAAAGCTCGCTAGGAAAATCAGGCAGCATTAGGTGTACACTGGCAAGTGTCAGACACAACAGAAAACCAGAGAGAAGGAACAAAGACGTGAAAAGGAAAGCAGAAAATGTGCATCTTCTGTCAAAAAGAATGAGAGATCTTTCCTGAAGTGAAAGATTCTTGTCTTAATGCGATGCCATGTTATGGGGCCAGTGACACGAGGCAAACTGCATCTCTCGCAGCTTCACAATTAGTAAAGGCAAAATTTTTGATTTTAAGAGGTGACAAACTATACTTGGGAAATTCATCAGCTAAGCAATCTATAGAGTTGCAAAAGTTGATGCCATTTTGATTTATCCTTCTTTCTCATGAAATACTTAAATGAAAGTCTACTGAAAAACAAGCCAAACTGCTGTTAGGTTTAATTTCATGCCTTCACCTCTCAAATGCCAAAAGTGCTCATGAGTTATGAGAGTATCTTCTCAGACACAGCTGTTTTTGTAACCACAATGACTTATTTATCAAGTCCCTGCTCCATGTCTCCTTCTGTATTATAAAGTGCTTCCAAATACAATAAATTGCAAATGAACAATTCTTAAATTTCCCAAAGATTGAGTAAGAGCTTTTTGCAATATCAGAGAGAGAGGCAAGAATGCTTTTGCAAGTATTCATAAAACACTGAGATAAATATATGCAATTATATGAGGAAACTATGTTCAGGGAAGAAAAAGCTGTACTTTAACATATCTTGCTGCCTCCATTTACTATTCTTACATTACTGCATAAAGTAATGCATCTTTGGGAGGTAAAAAGTGCTTTCTAGCTACAAAGTGTGCTGTATCATAACTGCTAAAAAGCCAGAACACTGTTTCCTTTTACAGCAAAACATGAATAAAAACCATTCTGAGGATGGTTATTATGCCAAGACCACTAAATATTAATTCAAACATATTCAGAGACAAAGAGCAGATTTGTATTTTAAAGATTTTGCCCTGGCACTTTTTCTTCTCTCTGCAGCTGTTTTAAGGCAGAACATGCTGTACTAACAGCAATGACAGATATTTAAATTTAAAAATCATAATCACTAAAGCCTGAGATTCTCTACCCCATGCACACAAAACTACTCATCTGTAGCCTGGAGTTTACACCCAGTTTGTTCTTTAAGCTGCCTTGGTGTGGTATTTATTTATATATTTATGATCTATACCACTTGATATGCTATTTTTACCTTTCCCTAATCATTACTGCTACTTGTTCTATTTTGTCTCTGATGATATAATTACTTTGATGAAATAATTTGCATCTTTTATCACATGGCCCTGGCAAACTCTTTCAGTTCTGACTATAATGAGTTAAAAACTGGATCAAACAAAACCTGGTTCTGAACAAGGACCTCTTTCCCTGGTGACTTCCCACCAAACAAACAGCTTCTTTTAGTTTTTAATTTATTAAAAATTTATGCACTATTTTGGCAAACTACATTTAAAGATTTAGAGTTGAACTGTAAGATATTAAGTGTGTTCCTCAGCAAAGGTAAACATCCTTGTCTCCAATAAAGAAAACATTTTCATTTGGAAAAAGCATTACAATCTAAAATATCAACATGTGAGCCATACAAACTGGAGAACAGTCCGACAGCAAAGGATGGCATGAATGGGAAATATTTTCATCTCTTTTTGGGGAGTATTACCTGAACAGTTTGACACTGATTGTGTATTGCTGCTCTGGAGGGTCAGCCTGATCTCACTTTCCCCAGAGAAGGCACAGCGCTGCACTGACCAAAGCAAACAAATAATGCAGACTGCAAAGCTACAGCTATTTACTTTGTTATAGTTATTAATTTAATTAACTGGGGCAGCCCTTCACGCACATGTTATTTGAATGATGCAGAGCAGTACATCTGCCATTCTTGTAGTCTTCAAACAGAACAGGCTTTATTAAAAATCTTTCAGTACAAAACCTCTGCTGAGCACAGGTCAAGCCACATGAGAGTAAAATAGCTGACTTGGGCAAAAATTTGATAATTAATCTAGAAATACTGCAATACCTCTATCTCCTGATTTACTATGAGCCATTCAATGCATTCTGTGCAGAGGAAAACACGGATTGTTCCAGTAACCTTTAAGTATTAGCTCTTAATAAAGAACAGCCTGCTGTAAGAACCCAAAACTGGTTTCAAATTGTCTTTCATGGAAAAAAGATTTCTCTCAGCAACCAGCAGCATTTGAAGAAACAACTTGAGAATCAAATCCCACAGAAATGGAAAGATTCTCAGTGTTATGACTGTGTGGTTTTATTTTTGTCTGGGGCATTAAGATGACAGTGTTTCACCACTTATTTTGCAAATCCTCTTACAAAGGCTCTCTGTCACGATTTTACAAGATTTGGTGTCTGATGCAAAGCACTATTCTAACCCTTTGTGGCTTCAGGCACAAGCCTTTCAAATCTGGTGCTGCAGCTCAGCTGAGATCGTGCCTTTTGACACTAATGAAAGCAGAATTAAGTTTTCCCAGTCAGGCAGCTAGAGGTAAAAAGGAGTTATCAACCTCTGCTGAATAAAGACGGCTACCACAGGCTTACCATTCCCAGCTGCCTTCTGCAAAGTTATTTAAAGAATTCCAAGTTTATGTGTAACATTTCATAAATCAGGAGAACAAAAGGGAGTTTCACAAAAGCAAAGCATGAAAACCCACGAGGCAGATTCCCTCCAAGAAAACCACCAGTGCTCACGTGCCTGTTGCTGTGTGTAACTCCAGAAATGGTCATACCTATAGATGAAGACTGAGGGCTGATCAGGAGATCTTCCTGCACTTGCTCGCTCCCTGGGACCGTCTGCTGGTCACTCAGGGAGCTCTGGGATGCGCTCACAGGCTGCGACACCTCCTCGTGCACCTCCTCGTCACTCAGCCTTTCCACCTTGACACGCACGTCCTCCTCGATCACCAGGGGAGAACTGGCTTTCGTGCTCTCACAAGTCACGTAATCCGTCATTCTCCTGCCGGACTCGGAGGGCCCAGGCATTTCCAAAGTCCTAGAGTTCTCCCCCTGCTTCACCTTTTCTGACTGAAGTCTTCGATCAATTCCAAAAGGAAAAGTCCAGGGAAAAGCTAAGGATGAGTCCACGGGCTGATTTCTGGACTCTGGGTAGGAAGTTGAAGGATTGAGCACTTGGGGGGAGCTGGTTTGTGTGTTACACTTGAGGGGGCTCTCGGGAGACATAACGATGTAGCTTTTACGCTTTCTCCGAGACTCGCGGCAAACGGGAATGGTTCTTTCCACTACGCTGCACTCGGAGGAGACGGGAGACAGGCTGCCGTCTCGCGAAGTGAAATTGCAGTTTGCACTGCTCTCCTGTCCTGCATCCAGCACCTTCTCCTGCTGGCTGTTGGGTGTATTCCATAAAATGCTGGACTTCATGAACTCCGAGCACGTGCTGGCCACGCTGAACATCTGCATGTAGCTGGCGGCGGCCAGCACATCGATAATGTTCTCTGTGTTGATGGACAGGGTCGCTGTGTAAGCGTACTCCAGGAGAGGGATGAACCCCGTCACCGTCACGTGGTGCAGGTCTAACACGCTCTTGCTCTCGTCCTCTGCTTGGCCAACGAGTTTGGAGCGGAAGAAGTCACTGCAGGCTGCCAGAACCACCTTGTGTGCCCTGAAGATCTTGTCCTGGACGCGAATGGTGATGTCACAGAAGTGTCCGTCATTCCGGAGCATGTTCAGCTTCCCCAGCATCTCCTGACTGTGAGCAGGGGAGTTATGAGTGAATGTTTTAACCCCCATTTTTAGCTGGTTCTTTTAGTGTTCTTCCCACATACGACAGATCAAAGGTATCCTGAAATAAAGAGGAAAATTGTGCAAAAGTCAAGCGGATTCATGATTATAAGACTGTATGAAGTAAATTCATCTGAATTTCCTAAGGCCAGGTTCCTCTAGGATCCAGACTGTGCAAGGGACTAACTCCATAGAAATGCAATTACTTACCTGTAATTTTCACAATCGCAGGTTAAATTATTTGCAATCTATCCCTATCATCTTCCATTCATCTATGTATCGATGTATCTGTATCTTCCAATACATACAGGGGTATCTCTCTCTCTCCACATTCCTGCTGCTGCCCACTTGAAACCAAATTCCCAACACAGTTCAAAAAAACGTTTGTAATACTAAAAATAAAGCATTTTAAAAACTATTACCTGTGTAGAAACCTGTATTTTTATTTTCTGGGCGCAGAAAACTATTGTTCACAGTTCTTATACCTGACAGACTACTAAATGTTTCCTTTAAGCAGAAAAGTCATCAGCTTGAGTCAACAACAAGGGTGCAAGAGTAAGCAAATCTCCCAGAGAAGGTATTTGATACCAGAAAAGCTTTAGAGAAACTACAGCATGAATTTTCAGAGACCAGAGTTCAAACTAGTCAACATAAAACAACAGTTGCCAATAGTTCTGATTTCCTGCTGTAGTGCAGGTATTGATTACCCAAAGCTGCTTTTAACAAATAGTTGTAGACTAGGATGAGAAGTTATTGAAAATTCCTTCACGAACACAATGCAATATAAACCTCAAAGGAAAGTTTAAGTTTAAATCAAATACACATAAACTGAGTTTATATATGTGATAAATAAAACAAGGAGGGCAATTTCTTTCTTCTGAAAAACACAAACCTGCCTTCTTGGGGACCAGTTCTCTCCATGTGGGAGCAAATGAACGTGTTTTGTGTGAGGTCTTGATGAGAACAGGGTGTTTGACCCCTGGATTTCTCAAAATTTTCAGAAACATTTCATTTCACTGTAAAGGGAACATAAACTCCCATGTTTCACCTCCTTAAGCCCCTTCCAAGCTTCCATGGAAGTTTTCTGTGTTGTACATGCCTCATACAATTAAGATGATATAGAATTGTAACTGGTTATACACCAACAACATTATTGGATTTGATTAGTTCCCTGAGTCAGCCAGCTTCTGCACATCATCCTGCTTTCCCTTTCACATAAAAAACCAAACCATGCTTGCACAGGGCTCGTGTGGAGCTTTGCAGGTACAAAGAGCAACTGCGAGTGTGGAACGCCTGACCCCAAATGTGGCACGCTGGAACGGCCGCTGTCACAGCCCACCTGGCTCTGCAGACATCGACCCTTGGCTGCTTCCTGTTCCTGGGTTCTCACTTTTGATACTCAAAGCCTTGCAGACAGAGGAAAGCCAGCTGTTCAAGAGAACAGGTTGACTAACACTTGATAAGATATATAAAGTCTGGTGGAAACTATAAGGGCCATTTGGGTTTAATATGAAATTTCACACTAGTGCAGAGGAAGAAGTTAAGCACGAGCAAAACATTCCCTTCACTGAAAGAAAACGGATCGACCTCAAGAGGCATCTGAATATCCAGACTGCTTGTTCTCCAGCATGAATCAAATGAAAAGCATTTCATTGATCTCAGACCAAAACACTACAGCAAAATCTTGTAACAGCATATTCCGAAATGGCCTTTGGACACCCCTCCCTCTGAAATGCCGGCCGCTGCAGCGGCTCCTTGGCACACCACGAGTCCACAAGCACTTCTGTTCAGCAGCTCGTACAAGACCTGTACATTGACAAGGACTAGCCACAGCATAATTGGTATTTAGAAATAGTACCAAGACATCATCATAAACAAGGAGAAAAATCTCAGAGCAATCCTCCCAGCTCCTACAGGCCCAAAACACAAGCCCACTTTCCTCTCTGTTCTTCTGCACGAGCAATGCCCATCCCTCCAGCCCCAAAGTGAGAGCTCGATTCTGCTACCCTGCTCTAAACCATTCCTTGTCCTGCTCCCCGCTTCCTGCTGCCCCTCCCCTGTTCTGGCTTCCTCTCCCCTTCTCCTTTCATCTTTCGCTTCCTTGACCTTGATCTGGTTACAGAATTTAAAATAAAATAGCGGAAGTCAGTGATGTGCAATAAATTGATTTAAATTTATTACAGGAGCAGTGTTCCTGCCACAAATGTGGGATATTGCTCTGTTAAATCAGTTCTGTAAAATGACTTTCACCCTCATTGCTCTGACACCTGCATTCAAACAAGTGGCTCCTACCCAGGCCTCAGTGTGAACAAGGAGCAGGCACACACATGCTACTTTCAGGGAAATCCGAAGGGTTGGGCTGAGGAGGGGGATCAGTATCAGTTCCTTACAGTTAATGATGTCGTAAAAACATCAAATATTTTTAGAAGGTAATTTAAACAGTATGAAAATATTTTCCACATGAGAAGAGGAGGTTGCTAAAGCACAGCCAGGTTATACAATGGTTCGACCCTCTTTCTAATCTTTCAGTGGCACGAGGCACTTTCACAGCTGCACTCAACTCACAGTGACCTAAGAGGGTAAAGGGCTGCATCATTACAGCTTCACCCCAAGTCCACCATCTGTATCATCCCCATTTCAATATAACCCTTCGTCATGTCTTATTTCCCACTCTCAGGCAGTCCCTGACAGCAGCTCTTGGACCACAAGGTGCAGGATGCCACATCCACAGCGATTCCAGAACCAGAAACCAGAACTGAATATACCCACGCCCTCGGGAACGCCGGGGTGGGGAGATGAAGGTGCACACCTAACCTAAGCGGTAAGTGGGTTGGAGCTGGAAAAGTCGTTAATTTTGGAGCCATGAACCATTGTGGATTCTCTAAGCAGGGACCAGGGGTGGTATCACAGAGGGGGTGGCTTTTCCCTCCCAGCTGCTGAAAGCGGGGCTCCTCCTGCCAACCCCCAGGCACACACTGACACCCCGGCCCACAACGCACCTCAAACCTCCAGAGAAACACAGCGAGATTCACAAGTTTTAAAAATATTCACAGTGGGACACTTCAGTCCATATTTAACGCGCTGTATTTAACCTTGCCACAGACATTTATGGTTTGAGAGAATGGTTTTTCCAGCGTGCATTCCTGCCCTGGAAACACGTGAGGAATCATCACCACAGCACAGATCCCTGAACAAGGGGAGAATTCAAACATGAGCACCTCAGGGCTCCAGAGCAAGGACAATTTTGTCCCCTATTAGCCAAAAGCAGTCTGAAGGGAAGTGCTCCTGTACCAAAGACTTTGTACACTTAATTTGAAAATTAGTTGGGTATTTTTTTACTCCTTGGAACGCAAATGAAGACCCGACCTTTAAGTAGTTGGGAGTAACACAGCTCATTCTCACTGTTTCAAGGCTACTGAAATGCAATTTTTAGCAACAGCTACCACATCACACACACTGTTTTGGGATTAAACAGGTGTCAAGTTTCTGAGCTTAGAAACAGCAAAGATGAAACAGTACACTGTAAGTGTAATGTTATAATGTAATGAAACCTTAAATGGAAAAGAAACTATAATGGAATTGAAAAATATTGCTTATGTAACCTTGTGTACTTCCATGTACACAAAATTTAGCTCCTTATTCACCTGCTGCCTAAGGTTATGGCTCAAACCATTGGGTTTGAAACATGGTATCTATAATAACGTTTTGGAAGAGTCAGTGAATCAAACTCACAGAGCTGTTTGCATTCAGTTCCTCACTTAGTCACATCATTTCAAAACAAAAGTAATTTTTAGCACCACGAAACCACTACTCCACCTTTAAGCTCTGTATCCTGACCCATGGCAATTTACAGCATGAAAACACCAACTTTTTGTGAATACTGAAACCAAGAGACTTCATACCACTTTGTAGCCACATAAGTCCTAAAAAGATTAGGAAATTCCCATTCTGGTGCTCACCAAGCCCTCAGATACATCCATCCAACTGTGAGCCCATGGTGTAAATCCAACCAATGGCTGGGTTTTTTTTATTATTATTGTTAGTTTTTAATGCAGATCAGTCCTTGGGCACTGGTTAGAGCAGCATCCCATCAACAGCAGCAGTCCAGACACAGACAAATCTTCCACAGTAATAAACATGTGACCTGGATCATTTTATCTGTTACCCTGCTGCAGTACACAGGTACCAGCACCCCTCACTCCCTCAAATTAACTGGGTAGTATAATTAAGTTCATAATTGAATCAGAACAACTGCTTCAATCAGAACAAATTTCAAGTTTGCCATTTTTATTTCTATCTAAACACGCATCTGTTACCCCCAAAAGCAGCTGGCCTAACAAAAGGTACTATCTCCACTATGAATCTCGCCCTGCTTCACTTCACAAAACTGCTGGCCACAGCTACTACACCATTCTAGTGTCAAATCAATCAACAGCACTTTCCAAACTTTATTTAAAATCATATCTTAACTCAGGTCAGTAAAGCTAGTTTGACCTCAATCCAACACGGCCAAGCCTGACAGAATTCATGTAAAAGAAAGGGGAACACGAGGTTTCTGTGCTCAGGATGACGTCAGTGTGCAGCATTCACTTTGGCGCTCTGGAATCTCTGGAATGCAAACCTGTAACCCTTGGCTGCAGTGGGAGAGTGGACCAGGGAAATGGCCCGTTCTGAGAAGTATGCAGGGCTTGAGAACCTCAGCTTCCTGCAGGAGGGCCGATTCCAGGCATGAGAGCACAAAGGAGCCAGTGTTCAGGCAGCTGCTGCATAAACACCTCATGTTAAACCTGAAAGAGACGCCAAGCTCGGGCCTGTACTGGGAGCGAGGTGATGCCATATCCTGCACAAAACTGGGAGCACAGTGCTGGGGCTGACCTTGTCATAAGCGTTAAAAGGATTGAGTTTAATGCAAAGGATGTTAACTAATAAAAGTGTTTGGGCATGTCTAAGCAATGTACAGGTTTGGCTGCTGTCTCAGAAGGTGACGATGTATCTCATGGGACCACGGGAGAGATGAAAGCTGATGGAAAGAAGACACAGCATCGAGGCACAGACCCGGGAGCTGCCTTAAGGAGAACTACACACCCCATGGAGCCTAAGGAAGAATGGACAACGAACAGGAAGCGGATATTTGGGACTAAGACTTTTGGGAAATTGAACTCGGGGTATAAAAAGGCGCCTCGTGGAAAGGGGGCAGGTTTTTTGGGTGGTTTGTTGAAGCGAGAGGGAGTGAGCTTTGGAGTCGAGGGCTGTTGTTGGATTATTTTTTTGTCTGTTTTGCCAAGCGGAATGGTGGGCTGCCCACCACTCCCTGTTTCCAGCTGCGGATTAATAAACGCGGATTAATTTTTTTGGATATCTGGCCTCGTTTATAACAACCTGGTCCTTGGTCTCTCAGTTCAGGAACCGGACTCTGACTCTCCAAACCATTTCACTGAAATATCCCAGGACACTGATACCGCTTCTGTGTCCCTCTCCTCCCAGCTTCTCATAAAAGGCCAATTTTCAGGCACTTTCTGTTCTAAAGAGTTTGGAGGTGTTCTGTTCTTGGGCAGGGCTCAAGCTGCACACTGAACAGTCCCCTGGGAAATCTCTGCCTGCCCAGCAAAGAGTGGCTGATGACAGGTAAGTAACTCCAGAGAACTCCGCTTGGGAGCTGCAATGGAAGAGCAATTTCACCTAACAAACCAAAAGCCTGAAATACTACAACCCACCTATTTATTGTTAGCAGTTAATGCTCCCTTTCACAGCAGAAGGCACATAAAGAGTGGGTTGTGCTTTCCCAGTGTACTCCAAAAATACTGCGTTTGACAAGACCATATATTTTGTGCAGATTGGGGTTTTGGCACACCACTGTTGACAAGCCAGAGCTTTTGAGGCCACTGACTTCATGCCCATTAGTGCTGCTCACAGAGAGCATTTGCTGGGTGCTCTGCACTCACCCCCCAGCCTGTTCTTTGGTCCACACTTCATTTTTAATTTTTTTTTTTTCACAAGAGCACTTTTCAAGGATGCTACAGTGGCAAATTGCTTCATAAACAGCCACCTCTTCCTCTGAAAAACTCCTGGCAAAGAAATTTTCCAAATTCTAGAACTTAGATCTTCCTAAATTTTAGGTAAAGCCCACCAGAAGCTGCTGCTGCTGCAGGTGGCAGGCAGTACTCTCCATAGAGGGAGACTAAAACACTATCAGGAAGCAGCCGTGGTTCAAACTGATCCAGGTCAATGTAAATAACCCGCATAATTATCAGAGGCTCTGAATGTTTATCACTCCCAGAAACCGCATCGTGCCAATAAGCTCCTCTCATCCCCCAATTTTCAATTTTAAATTTGTAAGCGTTTAGGTAAGTTTCTGTGAGTGCTGTAAGAGCCGAGGTTTACAAAGTCAATGCACCAAGGCTGCAGCTCTTCACAAAAAATTGCTGAAAAGATTTGCACATCTGGAAATCCTGAGCTGTGACAGGGCCCACCATAATTTTTGGTAGCAACCAAGGTAAACCTCCTCAGGGCAGGAAAGAGGTAAGGGCAAAACACACAATATTTCTTTGCTGCAAGTCCTCAACAGACCAGGTACAGGGTTTATCTGCAAAGGACAAGGCAAACAGCATCCAACAGCTCCTCTTCCAAAATAATTACTCAGGAAAAAAGCAGGTCCAGAGTGTCCATGAAATACATGTTTCGTATTCCTAACAGATCTCTTCAGTTTCCCCCAAATTAAACCCTGTAATAACAGAAAACAAAAGCTTTAACTGTACCATGCCACACGGGGAAAGCAGATGTGTGCGGCCATGGCAAAGGCCCAGCTCGCAGTCACAGCTCTGACTCACACTGCCGCTGCCATCGAAAACATTAATCTTTCATGGGGCTAGGAAAAGACTGACTCAGATCATGGAAAAATGCATTTGCATGATGCAAATCTAGTAGGTGCATTTTAATTCTCAGGGCTGGTGAAGGCATACAGACAAGTAGTGGGGTGCCAAACCCATCAATTTACTCTACAAAATGGTTTTATTGTAAGTTGAGATGCGATGTCAGCTGCAACAGAACACTTCTGAAAGGATAAAACTGGAAAACATTTACATACACATTTTAAGGGAACAGTACCAACAGACTTTCCCCAAGCAGAAGAGCAGAGATTATCTTAGACTGGCTTGCATGACTGGCACCTCAGCTGAGTGCTGAATCCAGGAGCTCATACCCCTCCTCCTGGAGGTGCCAAGGCTCCCAGCCACTTATCACCCCTTCAATTTACCACTCCAAACCAGCCACTGGTTTTGGAACAATGCTTCATCACTGTTAGCTTTTTGAAAAAAGTTAATCTAATTAACTTCTTGATGTATATTCCCATACAAGAGGGAGCAAAAAAATTCTCCTATTTTGGTATTCTGTTTTAATTCTGACCAGCAGCAAGGTGTAAGATGTGGTCAGACGCTGCACCATCCTTGCAATCCACTTCTACTCCTCCCTGGTACTTGATTTAACTTCTCATGCCAAAAGATGGATAACACCTAAGCAGGTACTTTCTGTTCCGCTGTGGTTTTGCAGAATTTTTGTATTTTTATACCACGGATACTAAGCACAATACCTGCTGTTACAGCAATACAAACCGAGAACAAATCAGAAATATTTGCCTAATTCCAAATATCTTGGTTGTCTTCATTCAAAACTATAAAACTCCAAGAATAGGTTTGGTCATCTCAAAGTGAGATGACCAAAGTCTTCCTCATGTCACAAGACTGCCTTAGCATATAAAAGTCAAAAAAACCCCCAAACATCTACTGTAATGAAAAAGAGGTATATACGTGTCTACTACTTTTAGTTTAGAGTATTAAAACCAACAAAAAACATATCACAGAGCTGCTGTTCCCGTACTGTGAGGTCACAGCAAAGAAAAAGCTGAAAACCATTAGATAAACCATCATTATTTTTCGGGAGTCGCTGTTTCTGCACTTAAGGTGAAGAGCAATGTGTGTTAGGGATTTTTGTTTGTTTTCCTGACCAGTCATTTGCATGGAGATGAAGAAGTTGGATGTAAAAATCCAGCAGTTGTGTTCTGACAGTGTGAAAGGAGACATTAGAGAGCCTGTGTGGGCTGATGGAAGAGAATTAGAGCCTGCAGAGGAGAGCCCAGCACACGGCAGAGGATGGAAATGTTTGCATCCCCACCAAGCCAAACCTGGCGCTCACAGCGACTCCGCAAACCTTCGCAAACTCCCCGGTGATGGAACAGAACAAGGCACAGAACTCACCTATTTGGGCTGACCCATCTTCCAGAGTGTATCTGTCTGAAACCCCCAGGTATGGCCTGGAACTCAGTGGAGCTCTCTCATCTGGCAGAATTGAGCACTCATCTGCCTGACTGTAATAATTACCGATTCCAACATTCATTAACTTCACCAGCAGCCACATACTTGCAGCAGACTCTCATGCAGCTCTGGCCTGTCCTTTCCTCATGAACGTGACACTTCTGGATTTATTCCTGTCCCTTATCAACCCTTGTAGATGGCCTACAGGAAGGGCCCTGTAAGACTTTCTCCTGTCTGATCTCAAATTGGCAGCAGAGTTTAATCCTACCTCAATCCTTTCTTCTTAATTTTTATGGCAGGAATTGCACATCAGTTATGTCTCAGGCAAATGAGGGTTCTGGTCTCTGCAGCTGACGGACTCACAGCTGCCATGAAGCAGGTCTAGAGCAGAAAACCAATACATGGATAAATGGGGACATTATTAACTGCAGAAACGTCACAGAGCTGGAATTTAAGTCGTCCATAGTGAAGTTTCAACTGCTAAATGCTCCCGCTGGCTCCAGGGCAATGGAAATTCATCTGCACAGCTCTGTAAATGGCCATGGCTGAGCGCAGACCCTTCTGACTGATGGGAAAAGCTGCGAGTTGGCAACAGCTCATAATCCAAATGCTTGGGAATCACTGAGAGCCGACCTGGAGCTCTGTACGTAGGCACGGAGTGTGCTGGATTAATACAGCAAGATTAAAGCATAGCTACAACTCCTGGCCCAGATAAAACTCGCAGATTAAATGTCACGTTGTAGGTGTGTAAAACATGCTGCCACTCCTTTCATTAGGAGTCAGTCTAAAAGTGGTTCTATTAGGCACTGCTGTGATTAAACTCTGATATAATTCTCAGGGAAAAGGTGTCAGTGTAGCAGGAGAAGAGGCAGGACTGTTCAGAGACTGTCTCATTTTGTGGTACACACCTGCACATAGGCTTGGCAACATTAGCACTATGATAATTTCATCTCTCAAATATTTAGTGTACAAGGTCTGATTATTAAAAAATACAGAGATGTTTTCATCTCTCAAAGATACACGATTGCAGGTGTTTGTATACTAACGCAGAAATCCAGCCAAAAGAAAACAAACTGAAGAAAAAAAAAATGAAGAATAAGAAAACAAACAGAAATTGGGATAGCACCGGTGTTTACTGAAGTTAAAGTATCTCAAACTGAATTGATAAGGTATTTTTCAGAAAAAGAGGAAATGCCAGCCATGATGAGACCTTCATTAAATGTTTGACTAACATGACATATGGAGCTATTAGTGAAAACATGGAGATGAACAGGCAAACTGAGGGCAAAGAGCTGGCTGAGAGAAAGCAATTCATGTACTTGGAATGACAGATTAATGAATTCACCTATGAGGTGCCTAAGAACTTACTTTAGCAAAGATCTCCAAGACACTGGCTCAAAAAATGCTGATCAAAAGGTTAAGGGGTATCGTCAGCACAACACACAAAAACAAATGATTGAGAACTGGAACTGCAGGAACAGAACGAAATTCATGGGAAATCCAACAGTATGAATTAACACTTGACGTGATCCACTAAGGAGCTGGAATGGACCTGAGCTGTAACCTGGAAGCTGATGAGTTAGCAGTGACTTTGGAGTAAGATCTCCACACTATTAAATTAAATTAACAGCTAAGTAAAAGGCACACAGAACTCCAGCCTACTGCAACGCTTCATTTTTGGCCAGGTATTTGTCAATATCTATTTTAACCTCCTGAAAGATTTTCAAGAAGGGGGACTCGGTGTATTTTTCTTCTCTGTGCAGCTGTCCCTTAATATGTCTGCAAAGTAAACTGTGCTTAGATCTTTTCTGAGCATCTTCCTTAGCCAGGCGATGTTTCACCAGTGCACCAGTGAGCACTGCCGGGAACACAGCGAGTGCACTGAGCAGCAAAACAGCTCTTAATCCCAGCATCTAATTAAAAGCAGAGATTACAATAATCAGGGCAGGACGGTAGTGCCTGCTGTATGTAAACTGATCTGACGCCACAGACTGCTTTTATGCAACAGTAAGATGTTTCTTGAGACCGTTTAGGGATAGAGAAAGAAGATCTATGTCCTTGTTTAAGGCTCTCTACCTTTCTACATCACTGAAGTTTGCTGGCTCCAACAGAACCCATGCTTCATGCAACAGTGACACTCTGAAATAAGATTTATCTGGGGAGAATTGTCTTGTTTTCCTCAGCCACGACCGTTTTTTGAGTTTTGGTGTGATCATTTGAAGCAGCCTCTTTGGAGAACAGAATGCTACCATTCACTACTTCAGAGGACCTCGATTTACCTTGCTGCCTTTCTGAAGCTGCAGTGTAGAGCAGAAAGTTTCTGTGCCTAATAGAGCTTTCACATGGTTGAATAAGCAAACCAGATAAATGCCACCTTCCCCAGCCTCTGCTGCTTTAAACTTTGCATTGTAGGAATCTCCCATTAGCATTCCAGATAACACATAAAAGCCAATTTTCTGATGGCACTTAAAACCGAGGCTCATTTAACAATATGAGCAGTAACTGTGAAAAGGTGTTGTTCCACACTGAATTACCTTTATCCTCATAACAAAAATTCATGTGTGAACTTCACCAGTCAGAGCGTTTTGGGATATTTCACAGCAGATTCACTACCCTGTACTTTTGGTTTTCACCAGTTCTCCAAAAAAAGGCACAAGAGCAAACTACTAAACGTGCCATCAACATATGAAATAAATCTCCTTTTTTTGTTGTTGTTGTTGTTGGTTTTGTTTGTTTGTTTGGTTTTTTTTGGTATAATAAAAGCAACAAGTGCATTGAGTCCTCCTCATACCCTCATGCAGGGAAGCGCCTCAGAATGTATCAGATTATAGCAAACAGGCTGATGTGTTACAGCCCTAAGGCACACATTCAAATTTAACCACGCTTTCCATGGCAGTGTTCATGCATAATTTTTATGTGATCTCAGGAACTTTTTTATACTTTTGCTCCATGCAAATTCAGCTTAAATTTTCCCCAAATTTCTTAGTGTAGAAAAGCTCTTACATGACCATTTCCCACTCTGTGTAACAAAAAGCAAGGCTTCAGTTTTACAGCCCTTGGTCTTTAACAACAGTACAAAAAACCCCAGTTGAATATTAAATACTTCCAAGTACTGCAAACTGCCAAAAAATGTCCATGTATTACTTTCATTTGCACGTGGCAGCAACTGCAGCAACCTGCTAATTTAAACTAATTCCAGAAAGCTATTTTTTCTTGTTTTACCATGGCTACCCACAGCATTTGAGCCTTCGTTTTTGATATGCAAGCATATCAACACAAAGTCAGGGAAAATATACATGATGAAGACTACTCAAGCCAGCCTCCCAAATTAGTCACAAAAGCAAAAATCTCCAAGCCCTTTCAGGTGATGGCATGTGGAAGTAATATCAGGAAAAATGGCACACCAGAGCAGTATGGCTCAAGATTTTCTTGGTATCGTTGGATCCCTGAAAGAGTCAAGAAGACAAAAATAGCAACACCCTCCCTACCTGTGGTTCCCCACATTATTTATTCCTCTCCTCCAAGGCAAAATCAGGGCCTATCTGGCTGCATGACACCAAAAGCAGCCAAAAGCAGAGTCCCTCCTCTCCACTGCCCCCACACCACACCTCCCACCTCCCCGTGCTCCCTCCCGTCCCTTGGAAACAACTCCCTCATCCCCTCCTTTGACAGAAATAAATGCCTGCGAGGCATACCCCAACCAGTAGGTTTGTGACAACCAAATTTGGCTAAGTGCTAGCTTTTACTAGTTCAGCACAAAGCTTACCTGTCAACTGAGTGGTTGCTTGAAATACTCAGATTTATTACACAAAATGACAGCTTTTCTTTCTCACTTTTATTCCAGGAAGCATTACACCCTAATGAAATCTACATTAACTATAACAAATGATTTTTTTCTGAAGGGCAATGCAAACCTGAGCCCTCCCTGAAGCACACCAGCCCCATTAACACCGCCAGCGCTGGAAGCAACACTGAAGAAAAACTTTCGTCAAGAGCAGAAGGGAGAGATCAAGGCAAAGTCTCGCATCCCGTAGGATCCGAGGAGGAGGAGGAGGAAAGGCATTATTAATGCAGACAGCATGGCCTGCTGCCAGCCAGTCAAGGTGTCACAGACACAGAAACAACAGCCACCTTCCCAGAGGAAGCGGCTATAAAGAATCCCAAACAAGTTCAAGCAAGGCAGGAATGTGGTTGTGTCATCACCCTTTCAGCACTACGTGTACCTTTATTTTCCTAATGACTCATTTATGCAGATAAATGCCTAAAAGGAGTTCTTCTTGGCTCCAGCCCCTAAAAGTTCTTGTATTTATCCACAAATTGCATTATCAGGTGAGCAGCAGCTCCACGGGCTGTAGCTGTCTGCCCTTGTATGGCCAAAGCTGGCCTGGCAGAACCATATCCATGGTTTGTGCTGGGGATAAGGAGAGTTTTGGGGGGTTTTTTTTGAACCTCCAGCATCTTTACTAACATTTTACAGAAACTTCTCAGAGTAGGTATTTCAAAACAGGGGGATTTATCCACTTAAAAAAAACCAAAACAAGATGTTGAAAGAAAACTGTCAGACCGCAGTGTCCAGCACTGTCAGCACCTGTCCCTAACACAGGAGCAACGCGTCCCATAACCCACCAGTTATTCCCAAACCCATCAGTAATTTCTAGCACTCTTAGGTCTCCACAGGACATGGCATCTTCATGCTTCCAGTGCCTTCCAACAGACTTAACTCTGGCAAACATCCACCACAACCGTGGTTTTTCCATAATGCTCCCTTGCTAATATCCAAATACAAAATGCCTTATCAGCTGCCATCTGTAGCTGTATTTATAAACTAAGATCTTCTTCAGTATCTGTACTTCCCCTACAATATCTCTCACTACGATTACTATGTTCATTTGTACTTTGAATATAAAACATTACATATAGTAAATGTTTATAATGTTATCACAGATGAGCTACAAAGTATCCCTTTATTAGAAAAGATATCTCCCTTTATTCAGTGTTCTTGGGTAAAGCAAGGAAACGAATGTGGTCAAATCACCTCAAAACAATATAGCAGAGCTCAAAGAAAAAAACCCCAAAGTGATGTAGAGCTGCCTCTGCAGACAGATGTACTAAACAGACTGGGACAGTGCAGCCTGGAAAAGGAAAAGAACCCAAAGAGAGAAAACTGGCAACATGGAAACCCATAAAATCACAAATGAGGTGCTGATGGGAAAAAGATTCTTTATTCTTTCCCATACTACAAAAAGTAGGAGGCACTCAATGAAACTACAGTTTAAAAAGAAGCAAAAACCTCCCAGAAGCCAGGTATTATTTTTGTACAAATCGAGGGACTCATCACAGGGTGTTCTGTGGAAGCTCCAGGTATAAACTTCAAAACGTTTAGGCAGATCCCTCAAGGTCCAAGAGGCACGGCCAGCCCAGACCCGCTCGCTCAGGCGGCCTCGGAGCCCTTCATGACCAGGAGCTGGGGATGATGACCGAGCTGCCGGGGCTGCTCCTCCTCTCTCCCCAAATGATTTCCTTCTGGCCACTGCCACAGACCACATGCTGAGCCCAGCACACTCCTTGCAGCCCTGATTATCCCATCGTTCACGTCCTCTGTTCATGTGAAATAATCATTTCCCCAGCTCTAAATTGGAACGCATTAAAACCACGCTATTCACCAATAATGCACAGTTTAAGTCACTTCCTTAACCTGACTAAATGGAATGTAAGAATTAAATGAAACGCTGAGCGTTTACATTTCCTGTCATCCCACTTTACCAGGTTTGCAGCTCGTTTCCTACCGCCACCATTTCATTTTGGCACCTTGCACAACGCAGTCCCAGACCTCTGCTTTCATCCAGTGAAACCATCAGAAGAATCAATTTGCTCTCCAAAGCAAGAAGAGTGATGGACTCCTATGTTTACTTAGCAATAAGCACACAACTATTTAATTAGATCTAGATGCTGGAAACTGCATCTTTAAGGCAATAGCCGCAGCCACAAAGAATGGAGCGTTTCAATTTGTTACATAAATCAATGTTTTCACTATTTTTTTTTCTGCTTGTAACTGCTGACTTCCATATGGAAACACTGTCACAGGTAGAGGCACATCTCCCACCCGGTTTGGCTCCTGCACTCTCACACAACACTTCCTCAAAGAAACAAGCAATTAAGTTGCTGCCCCTTCTCAGCCACACGCGATTCCAAGATTGATGTCGTATTTCAAGCGACAGACTGTGAACACGCTCTGCAACCGTGGCATTTAATTTAGAAGTCAGCACTTGACACATTGAAGTATTTGGAATTCCTGAAGTCTGGCTGTCTGCACAGTTGCATAATTTGAGCAGGGATAACCTACTTATAACTGGGAGAGGGAGAAGAATGTCAACAGACAATCCCTTCTACGTCAGGGGACATCTCCTTCCTTGTCACATGCCAGCAAAAGCATCACTGCTTTGTCACAGCTTGACTTGCTTTTTCTTTAAGCTAGTGGATTACAATTGCTAAAAGGAGGGAAGCCACATACACCACCAGATGTTATCCAAGGAATACACTCCGATGTTCCCAAAGCTCACTGAAAACCAAGTTCACCAGGTATAACGGACGAGGCCAGTGAAACGCTGATGGGAAATTCCCGCACACGCGGGGAGGAGCCGAGACTCGATGCCGGTCACACAAACACCTCACAACGCACAAGCACCACACACCCATTCACAGAAAGGCCACAAAGATGCAAAATCTCCTTCCAGCAAGTCACGGGATACAACCAAAAACGATGTCTGGGCGGCTGCTCACCCTCAGACAGGGGGAAGCTGCATTTGTGTTTGATCCTCTCGGCAAACGGCCGAGCAGACCCCGGTCCGAGCAGCACAATTCCCTACCGGCACTGCAGAATGAACCCACCCCTCTGGAAAGCGCCAGAGTTTATGATTAACCTCCTGTTGCAACAAACATGGCAAGGATTCAGTTTCACTCTCTGACTACTGCCCTTACGTACTGCAGAAAGAATACACAAGGACGCTCTCTGCCCTCCAAACCTCAGGCACTGAGGCAGGAATTCCCTCACCCTGTAAACAACACCAGGGCAAAACGTCCCAAGCGTGATCCTCCCTCAGCATCCTTGCATCATCCACCTGGGGAGACGAAAGCAGGGCTGGAAATTCCCTTCCCATGGAAAGAGACCGCTTGGAGTGTTTGCACCAATTAAAGCTTCGGATTAAAACCAGCTGTTTAAATAGAAGTAGTCCCAAGGGAAAGGCACTTAGAGCATTGTAACTGGTTCCTGGAATAAACAGCTCGACATCAATGGAGGCATTTACACTGGGAGAGCTGTGTCTGACACCCGGGCTCAGCCCCGCCTCCTGAAATAGCTGCACTTAAACCCAGGCAAGGTCTCCAGGCTCATCACACCTTGCATCTGCATCACATGTAGACACCAGGCTGCAGTAAGAGACCTCGGGGGCAGAAGAAAAGCACACTGCACTCCAAATACCCTGCAAGACTCCTGGGTGCTGCTCTGTGACCTGCCTGCACAGGAGTCAGTCCCACTCAGCATCACCTTGCGGGGTGCACAGAGCAGTGCCACAGGTGTGTGTGGCAAATAACACATCACCTCATCTATGGAAACATGCAGCTCAGAGCCTGGGATCAGAGCAGCAGTGAACTGGGTGACCTCTGCCTAAGGAAGAGCTGCCATGTGGATACACCCCGAGAATAAATACAATAAAAATTTAAAAAGGGGAAAGGAAAAGCATCGTACCAGGCAGAAGCACAGGGAGAAAGCAGGGGCAAACACACAACTAGGAAAACTGAGGAATTCCCCATGCGGGTATGGCAAATCCGGAATATCAGGTGAGGACAATTATGAAAGCAGGAGACTTCTAGAAACATCCCAAAATGGTTTGGGTTTGAAGGCACCGTAAGGATCAAGGTCCTTGGGACACCTCCCACTGCCCCAGGCTGCTCCAAGCCCTGTCCAGCCTGGCCTGGGATGTTCCCAGGGATGGGGCAGCCACATCTCTGGGCACCCTCTGCCAGGGCCTCCCCACCCTCACAGGGAAGGATTTCTCCTCAATATTCCATCTAACCCTGCCTCTCTGTCATTCTGAAGCCATTCCCCCCTTGTCCTGTCACTCCATGGCCTTGTCAAAAGTCTCTCTCCTGCTTTCCTGGAAACCCTCCAGGCACTGGAAGGGGCTCTAAGGTGTCTGAAAAAAATCCTGGAGTGGCCAAATTATGTATGTGACCAGAATTAGAGAAGGGATGGTATTTTAGAGCCATGGGATGTGCAGATACCTCAGAAGTACCAGACTGCTGAACTGTACCCTGCTGGGCTGCTCAGGAGAGGAAAGCCCGAAGTCAAAGCAAACCCCAAGGCAGGCTGAAGCTGAGAGTCTCCCACTGCAGGATCTGCAGGGCCCAGGAAGGACAGGGGGGGCAGTTTCAGCCATGGAAGATGTACCAGGCAGCCAAGGAGAGATCAGAGCGGCTACGGGGGTGACCTCTGTGGCACGGGCAGCAGGGAAGGCATGGGGGCAAGCAGGGGAACAGCTGCCACCGGCTGTCTGTGGGAACGTCCAAGACATGAAAGACACAGTGGAAACCTCCACGTGCACGAGAAGTGCCTGCCTGCAGAAAGGCAGCTGGCCTGCACCTTCCCTGAGCTGTCCAAACACACCCGGCGCGGGATGCACCGGCTCTCGGCAGGAAATCGGTGGCATGACCCTGGAGAGTGAGGACCAGGAGACAGACATCCCTCAGCAGTGGGCAGAACAGGCCCCACAGCACAGGAGAAGGGCCGGAGGAGTCATGCCTCAGTAGCTGGTATGTCTTTTTGGGTGGGGAAAAACTCAGCAGCTTTTAGCAGACAGGCAGGAGCCCCCTGAGGTGTGGGATTGACACTGCTCAAGCACGGAGCTCATTCCATCTGTGTGTGCAAACAGGTTCAGCAGATTTTGGGAGGCACTGGTACCCTGCGTGTACTAAAGGAGACAACAGGCTTTTGGCAAGCAAGGAGCAGATGACACCCTCCCAGAATCTGCTGATTGTGTTCATGTAGGAAAATGACTCTGGATAGATGGAGGGAGAGAAAGAGGGCAGAAAAGCACGAAGTGGCTCCTGGCAGATGAGCACCGTGACACCCTCATGGTGCATGGACACAGAGGCAGCGCAGCAGGCCCTGGCAGATGGGCACTGAGGAACCTGCAAAGGGGCTGCTGTAGGAAAAACACAAACAACAACAAAGGAACAGCGAGCTCTGCCTAACACCTAGTGGGAATCCCACTCCTTCCTCCCATGAGCCGGCACTGGAGGCAGCAGGTATCCCGTTGGGATGCAGGAAACAACACAACTTCCCCCCCACACGCCTTGAAACTACAGGTTTGTGTGAGCGCCCACAGGCTCCGCCAGCCAGCGCGGCTCCCTCGGGGCAGGGCACACCCCGCACGGGTGAACCCCGGCACAGGGGACACCCCCAAACACCGGAGCAAGGGGCAGAGCACAGCCAGAAGGGGGTGACACCCCCAAACACGGGCAAAAGGGACAGGGGACACCCCCGGAGAAAGGGGACCCCCTCAAACACCGGCACGGGAGACACCCCTCGCCCCGGGAACCCTCGGCGNACAGGGGACACCCCCGGAGAAAGGGGACCCCCTCAAACACCGGCACGGGAGACCCCCCTCGCCCCGGGAACCCTCGGCGAGGCGCGGGGGTGACACGGCCCCGCGGGAGGGGGACACACGGGCTGTGCAGCACGCAATGGGATCCCCCGGGGGGGTGAGCGCAGCCCCGGGGCCGCGGGGCACGGACGGGAAACACGGGGGAAGGGACGGGACGGGAAAGGACGGGACGGGACTGTGAGGGGGGGAGAGGGGCCGGAGCCAGATCCCTCCCGCCCCCCGCCCCTCAGGGGCCCCAGCGGCCGCCG
>WEIT01005670.1:113216-127403 GCA_013389985.1 Dryoscopus gambensis
CAAGCGCTTTGCCTCGGTCCCGCGTTACGTGGAGACCTTGGTGGTGGCCGACGAGTCGATGGTGAAGTTCCACGGGGATGACCTCCAGCACTACCTGCTCACCCTGATGGCCACGGCCGCCCGCCTCTACAAGCACCCGAGCATCCGTAACCCCATCCAGATCTCCGTGGTCAAGTTCCTCCTCATCGGGCAGGATGACAAGGGGCCCAAAGTCACCAGCAACGCCGCCCTCACCCTGCGCAACTTCTGCGCCTGGCAGAAGAAGTGGAACAAGGTCAGCGACAAGCACCCCGAGTACTGGGACACCGCCATCCTCTTCACCAAGCAGGTGGGTGCAGGGGGACGGCCCGAGGAGCCGCCCCACCCGTCACGGAGCCCTGCACCGGGCTAAGGCGTTCTGCCGCCTGTGTGCCTGGTGGGGGAGGTTGTGCTTGCGGCTGACCCCTCTTTCCCAAGGGAGCCTCCACTCTCACATGCTGGGGTGGAGGGAGCAGAGGCGTGGAGAAAGCCGACCTGAGCCAGCCCCTTGCTGTCTCCTGGGCAGGTTTTGGCTAGCAGCCTGGAAAAATCCCTGCCATGGGGTGAATGAGGCCAGGAGGTGTCCAAAGGCAGGTTGCCCCAGGGGCAGAAAGCTGCCGCTCTATCCCCTGCAGGAGCCTTGGCAGCAAGTGGCCCTCGGCTCTGGCGTGCACCCTGAAACCAGAGGTCTGAGCCCAGAAGAGGAGGAGCATGGTCCCGCTTCCCCCTCCCCAGCTGGGAAGAGCTCACGGTGCCACCTGCCAAGAAAAAACCTCTCCCAGCTTCCTCTGACTCATGCGCGAGGTCCTCCTGAGAACCTGGACCTCTCCTCGGCACTGGCTGCGCTGCGTGGACCCAGTTCAGGGCTGGAAGTGAAGCAGCAGAGATTCAGCCAGCGCTCCAGCCCTCGAGTGGGGGAGAGGGGAGAGCCACTGCCACCGCTGCCGTGGGCTGGCTGCATCCCTGTGGTGGGAGAGGGGCTTGGAGCTGCCTTGGGCACTGCTCCGCGGTGATGTGGGGTGTGGGATGAGCTCTGCACCCTCCCACCCCCACAAACTGGCTGACACCAAAGCTCCCGGAGCCTTCCCCCATTGTTCCTCCTTCCTGGAGTCCTGTCTCAGCGTGGACATCAGTTCAGTGCCTGCATCCCGAAATCGCTGATGGGATGGGAGGAGGATGAGCCCAGCTTGGAGGGGACAGTCACGTCTTATCCTGGCTGCAGCAGGCTTTGGCAGCAAAGGCTCCTTGCATTTTCTCCTTCCCCTATCCCTGCCCAGATGTTTTTGGATTAGAGACAGGTCAGGAACTCCCCTCAACGGCTGGGAGACCATTCCCAAAACATTTTTCCAGGTCAAGCACTTGTGGGTGGGAAGGATATAGTGTCCAGCTCAGTTCAGCTGTCCCCAGCCTGGCTCAGTGAAGGCTGACAATGGCCTGGAGCAGGAATGATGCTGTGCAGCACGTGTGAGATCTTGTCCTGTCTGTCTTCTCATCCCCCTTGCCGCGGGCCAGCTGTAAATCCTATGGGAGCACGGGCAGGATTGAAGCCCAGGCTGCTGGAGCAGCTCCTGCCTGCACGGGGCTGCCCCAGGAGGAGGACACTGCTGACACCTCTGCAGCCAGCTCCACCTCTGGTGGAAACCCAGTGAGGTCACCGGAGCTGCACGTGGGACAGAGCCGGTCCCAGCGATTCAGAAGATGTGGATCACGTCTGGGCTGCATTTTTTACACATTGCTAAACCATCCATTCCTGAAATCCCAAAGCAAGCTCAGTGCAAAGGCACACGGTCAGGGAGACATCTGCCTTCCTTGAGTGCATCCATCTGTGGTCCCCTGACATCCCGAAGCTTATCTTCCTGCCAAAAAGCTGTTACATAAGCCCCCGACTTAAATTTCACCTCCAGGCTGGTTGATAGGCAGTTTTCAGTTGTGTCGATGAGCTGCTGACGAACGGGGCTCTCTTTCTGCTTGGATTTGCTCCCTCCCCACATCGGTCGTGCTGAACGATGGATTTGCCTTTGGGAAGCTCAGTCCTGACCAGCTGGTGGGCACAGCTGACCCTTCCTACCTGAGCCGCTGCTTGCTGGAGGGCCCCGCAGAGCATCCAGCCTTCAGCTGCCCTCCTGCCTGCTGGAAATATCCCCGCACGCCACGGCAAAGGGCTTGTCCGTTCTTCCCACCCACCCTGGGCCTTGATGTCTCACCAGCAAACGTTTGCTGCACATCTTTGCTTTGCTGTGAAACCAAAGGGATGTTGCGTGAAGAAACATATGGCTGCAGCCTAGCACGTGGCAGATGCTGGGGGGGAATTTGGAAACCAGAGCTCAAGCCTCAGCTTTTTGGAGTAGCTTTGGATGCACACAGGAAGCCTCTGGTAGGGAGAGTGCTTATGAGCTGTTCTCTGAGGAGGTGAATTAATGCACGAGCCACAAAAATCCCCCTACCTGAGCTGTGGAACATCAGGAGGAGTTCACAAGGGATGACAAAAAGCCCTGGGAGGCCCCATATAGGAGGGTCAGGCTGGCAGGAGAATGCTGATGCTCTGAGCAGGGGGCCAAGCATCCTCCCTGTGTCTGTGCTGGCAGGGCGGACACCGGTGACAGTGACCCAAGGCAGAGCCAGCTCCTTGCACGGTGCTTTCCCACCCTAAACCTCTTCCATGTCTCTCTTCTCCCCTCCTGAGCAGGCTCGACACCTGGCAGGGCTGGAGGAGGTGTTTAGGTGGGGGATCAGGACCTCTCATTGAAGCCCAGAGGTGCTGCCTGGCACCCCCAGGCTGCCCTGAGGAGGCTGTGGTGGGCAGCGAGGGAGAACCCCCCGAGGAGCCGCTGGCCGTGTATCCCAGCGCGGTTCAGAGCGAGAAGTGGGTCAGTGTGTCAGTGCAGGTGTTGGGCCGGGAGCCAAAGCTCGCCGTGCTGGCGAGGAAAGAGCTCTTTAAAGAGCAGTGAGCAGGGAGCTGTGAGCTGTGCTGCTGTGACATTCCTCTCCACGCCCCATCCTCACCCCCAAGCCCCCAGTGCTGGGCAGAGCACGGGCAGGGGGGCCTGGGTGAGCTGCACCCCCGGATTAGCTCAGCGCGGTGATGGCACTGGCTCTTGGTGGTGTTTTGGGACTGGGACTCTGCACCTGGGCTTGCCAGCACCACGAATCGACCTGTGCCCATCAGTGGTGGCCCTGCCACTGCGGTGTGGGGTTGTCACCTCTTCTCCCTGCTGCCATTGGTGCGTGACGGGGTCAGGGGTGCAGCAGGCTCCCGGCTGGTGGGGAAAATCGCTGCAGAGCAAAGCGCTGAACCCAGTTGTGGGACGGGGTTTTCCACCACCAGTGCAGACCCAGACGTTTCTTCACGTCACCTCTCCGGAGATCGCGGTCTCGCCTGTGCCTCCGCTCTCTGTAGCCCCAGGTCTCCTGTTAAAGCCATCTCAGCCCTGGCTGGGGCTCTCTGGAGTCGTCAGGACTGTTATTTACCCACGGCTGAACCTGCCTGCGCGGGAATGCCTTCGGCTTGGAAACCTTGCTGGAAATATTGGCACGGCAGCTCCTGCAGGATTTTGAGCAACCCAGGCGCTTTGGCTGGGCGAGTGCTGAGCATGAATCACACTTATTTATAGCATGGGAGCGCCCGGCGAGTCCCTTACTCTTCTTTTCATGTGGAAAGCAGCTCCCTGCCCACAGCACGGCCTCTGGGGCAGCACCCAGGGAGGGAATGATGCTCCAGCACTCCCAGATCAAAACCACACCCCAGCAGGGGAAGGGAGCACCTGGGACAAGGTTCCTGCCAGGCTGCAGCACCGGCGAGTTTTAATGGACTTGTTTTTGACACAAGCACCTGGAGAAGGGCAGACCTGCCTGCGATGACACCCTTCCCAACCTCTCTCCTGGCTACATCCATGTAGGATCTGGCTGTCCTCAGTTTGGGGCTGGAAGTCTGGGTTGGTTCCTGCTTTGATCAGCTGGGCTTGGTCGCTCCTTGCAGGATGGCTGCAGAGTGTCTTAGAAAGGCAAGAGCACTTTCCTTAGCCTTGGAAACCTCTGGACCTGGTCCAGGGCTTTCTTGTTCCTTGAAAGAAGCTGAGAAATGAGATTGAGAAGTGGTTCAGCCCTGAGTCCGAGGCCAGATGTGCTCCCATCCACCCACCTGGGTCTAGTCCTTGAGCTCACGCTTAAGAAGAAGAGAACCAGACAGGCTCCTCCGTGACAAAACCAGCTCCACCCTGGCCAGAGGAGCTGTTTGGGTAGGAAAAGCTGTTGCTGAAGGCAGGGCAGGATGCTACACAGATCCCTGGTGCCAGGGTTAAGTGCAAACACACCGTTGCAGCCTGGGCTGGGTCAGGGTTGAGGTTTCCTGCCTCCGTATTCTGGTGTGGTTCCCATCCCTTTGGGCTCTCTTCCCACCAGCAGCTCCCCGTGCGTGGGACACCAGGGATGAGGTGGGAGAGGGGAACCGTGACGTCTGTGCTGTCCCCGGGACTAACCCCTTCCCTCTGTGCCTGGCAGGACCTGTGTGGTGCCACCACCTGCGACACGCTGGGGATGGCAGACGTGGGCACCATGTGTGATCCCAAGCGCAGCTGCTCCGTCATCGAGGACGACGGGCTGCCCTCGGCTTTCACCACCGCCCACGAGCTGGGTAAGGCTCCCAGCCCTCCTCTTCCTCTCACGGGGAATTCCAGGAGCTGACAAGGTTCAGAATAGCCCTGGATTCAGCCTCTGGGGCATGAGACAATAGGCGGTACCAGGTGATAGGGAAACTCTGCCTGGGGTACAAGAGTCCCCCTGAGCCAGGTGGGAAAGGGCTGCTGTGGAAGCAGAAGGCTTTGCTCTCATGGTTGCTACCACAGCTGGGTTTCCAGGATTCAGGAGTCCTGAAATAGCAGGTGGAGGGCACACCTACCTCTGGGAGGAGGAGAGAGCGGGGCAAGTGCTGAAGTCACCTGTCACCTTCTCTTCACAATTTCCCTTGCCCTTCCTTTCCCGTGTGCTTTCCATGTGCATGAAGCATCCGGGAGAGAGCTGGAACGTTTGCTGGCTCTTCTGGGCTGTCCACAGCTGCCATCCTTGCAAGGGCCTGCCCCACTCTGTGTCTCAGTCTCCCCTGGAAGATGCTTGGGGGGGGGGTCCCTGCTCATTGGGCTGTGCTGGGTTATTCATGCTGCCTCCCTTATCCCACCCCCAGGCCACGTGTTCAACATGCCCCACGACAACGTGAAGGCCTGTGAGGAGGTCTTTGGCCGGCTGAAGACCAACCACATGATGTCCCCCACCCTCATCCAGATCGACCGTGCCAACCCCTGGTCAGCCTGCAGCGCTGCCATCATCACCGACTTCCTTGACAGCGGCCACGGTGAGCCCTGCTGTGCCCCTCACCCCCTTCCTGTGTCCCTATCCCCTAGGAACAGGTCTGTCCCTGCAGGTGTTTACTGGGAAAAGATGGTTGGTTGTAGGGCACTTCCTCCCCTGGTTCTGTAAACAAATTTAGAGGGAAATGGGACTTTGGCAGCACTTCTGTAGCATCCAGACTTCCTGGGTGTCCCCAGCACTGCACTCAGGCTGCTGGCACAGCTCTGGCATCCCCAGGAGATGGAATAACCTGCATCCGGGATACAGCCAAGATCGAGGGCATCTCTGGGGTAGCACCTGGATAGTTTTGGCCCAGTCCCTCACTCATCTCCCTGCAGCAGTGCTTTCCCTCCCTGCTCTGCCCCAAAAAATCCCCAGGACCTGGTAGACCCCCTCTCCCCTCTCCTGCAGGGGACTGTTTGCTGGACCAGCCTGCCAAACCCATCCCGCTGCCCGAAGACCTGCCGGGGACGAGCTACAGCCTGAACCAGCAGTGCGAGCTCGCCTTCGGGGTGGGCTCCAAGCCCTGCCCCTACATGCAGTACTGCGCCAAGCTCTGGTGCACGGGGAAGGCGCGCGGGCAGATCGTCTGCCAGACCCGGCACTTCCCCTGGGCCGACGGCACTGGCTGCGGCGATGGGCGCTTCTGCCTCAAGGGAGCCTGCGTGGAGAGGCACAACGTCAGTAAGTACAGGGTGAGTACCTGTGCTGGCAGCCCCAAAACCTCCCGCAGGGTCACTCAGTAGGTGCACGGTGAGTACCTGTGCTGGCAGCCCCAAAACATCCCGCAGGGTCACTCAGTAGGTACGGGGTGAGTACCTGTGGTGGCAGCCCCAAAACATCCCACAGGGTCACTCAGTAGGTGCACGGTGAGTACCTGTGCTGGCAGCCCCAAACCTCCCGCAGGGTCACTCAGTAGGTGCACGGTGAGTACCTGTGCTGGCAGCCCCAAAACATCCCACAGGGTCACTCTGAGTGGGTGCTGGTGATGCCTTAGGTATCCTTGGCACAGCTATCCCCAATCCCCTGATGGTGGAGACCCAGCGTGGGGACACTGATGTGGAAAGAGTGGGAGAGCCCTTGGGTATCCTGTGTTTCTCAAGGAGTGAGGATGCTGCTCTGCTCCAGCCAGCCCTGCGCAAGTTTCACAGAATTGGTTGTGTTGGAAGGGACCCACAAGGATCACTGAGTCCAACCCCTGCCCCTGCTCAGCACCATCCCCAAGAGCCACACCACGTGCTTGAGGGTGTTGTCCAAATCCTTCTTGAGCTCTGTTGGGCTCAGGGCTGTGCCCATTCCCTGGGGAGCCTGTTCAGTGCCCAAACACCCTCTGGGGGAAGAACCTTTTCCTGATATCCAACCTGACCCTCCCCTGACACAGCTTCAGACCACTCCCTTGGGTCCTGCCACTGGGCACCACAGAGAAGAGACCAGTGTCTGCCCCTCGGATTCCCCTCCCGAGGAAGGTTTGTGGGCGGTTGGAGGTTTTGCTTGGGAGTTGTGGAGACGCTGAAGGGTGTGCAGCGCCTCAGCCCGTCCATCCCTGCAGGTGGACGGTGGCTGGGCCAAGTGGGCGCCCTACGGGCCGTGCTCGCGGACGTGCGGCGGTGGGGTGCAGCTGGCCAGGCGGGAGTGCACCGACCCCGTGCCGGCCAACGGGGGCTCCTACTGCGAGGGCATCCGCGTCAAGTACCGCTCCTGCAACCTGGAGCCCTGTGCTGCTGCAGGTAAGGGCTGGAGCTCGGCTCAGGCTGTAACAACCCCCTAAGCTAAAGCTGGAGGTCCAGGCTGGTGCCCAACACCACATTCCTCTTATTTTCAGTGCCAGGGAAGAGCTTCCGTGAGGAGCAGTGTGAAGCTTTCAATGGCTACAGTCACAGCACGAACCGCCTCACTGCCTCTGTCTCCTGGGTTCCCAAATACTCCGGTGTCTCGCCCCGGGATAAGTGCAAGCTCATCTGCCGGGCTAATGGCACCGGCTACTTCTATGTGCTGGCACCCAAGGTTGGTGAGAGACCCCCAGGGTCAGTGCCTGGGCTGGGGGATGGCTTCCGTACGCCTGGAAATTAATAGATTTTGCTTGTCTGCTGGGTGGATGGTGTTAGATGAGGTGGTAGAGGAGGGGAGTCCACCAGTCTGGTATGAATCAGCTTGGGGCTGGAGTTGGTCCATGGTTGGAGGTGGTCTGGAAGACCTCATTTTTACCTCTTGTAAAGGTGCCTCTGGCATATTCCTGTAGTCCTGGGATAGAGGATGATAGTTTGGGTACCGGGGAAGCAGTGGGCAGGCCAGGGTGGGCATCCAGATGTGGGACTGAGTGGGGTGTGTTAGCAGTGTCCCCTGTGCAGCCTGTTCCCTGCAATGGAAAGGGCAGGAAATTCTGCAGATGGGAGCAGAAAAGGGATGTATTCCCACCCATCTCTTCTCAGAGACCCCAAAAATCCTTCCTGCAAAGCAGAACATGAGCGAAGAGCGACATGGTGCCTGCTGGCATCCCCTCAGGACCTGTGGGAGGGGTTGGGGTGGGATGGACATGGCTGGGGGGCCTTGGGGGTGTGAGAGGGAAATGCAGCAGCTTGTTTTGCTCACCTGGTTTAGGTGGTGGATGGTACCCCCTGCTCCCCGGACTCCACTTCGGTCTGCGTCCAGGGCAAATGCATCAAGGCGGGCTGTGACGGGAAGCTGGGCTCCAAGAAGAAGTTTGACAAATGCAGTGTCTGCGGAGGGGACAACAAGAGCTGCAAGAAGGTCTCAGGCTTGTTCACCAAACCCATGTGAGTGTTTGTTGGACCACGTGTGCTTCCCCTTCTCCTAGCTCTGCGTTTTGGTGTGGGGGATGCAGGAAGGTCGTGGAGGTGGTGACGGGATAAATCCATCCCAAGCAAAATCTGCAGGTGCTCATGTCCATCACTGCACAGGGACCTGGGCTGGCTCTGAAGGAGAAGCAGGACATGTTCTGTTGACTTCTGCTGATGGAGCGCTGTTGAGCCAGAGAAGCTGAAGCACCTTCCCATAGCTGGGTGACATCAGCCTAGACAAAACTCAACGCAGGGAGGAGATTCAAAATGATCTTCACAGGATGAAGACAGATGTAGGGGTGGGAGGATCTCAGGGCTGCAGCTGTGGCGGGCTGAAGCAATGCAGTAGCACCATGTCCCTGTGCCTGATGTCCTGCCCTGCCCGGTCTTCTCTTTCAGGCACGGCTACAACTTTGTGGTGGTCATCCCCGCGGGCGCCTCCAACATTGACATCCGGCAGCGGGGCTACAAAGGACTCATCAGCGATGACAACTACCTGGCACTGAAGAACGCGCAGGGCAAGTACCTGCTGAACGGCCACTTCATCGTCTCGGCCGTCGAGAGGGACCTGATGGTGAAGGGCAGCGTCCTGCGGTACAGCGGCACCGGCACCGCCGTCGAGAGCCTCCAAGCCTTCAAGCCCATCCAGGAGCCCCTGACTCTGGAGGTGCTCTCCGTGGGAAAGATGACCCCTCCCCGGGTACGCTACTCCTTCTACCTCCCCAAGGAGAGCAAGGAGGACAAGTCCTCCTACAAGAAGGAGGGCAAGGCCCCGCCGGACCTCAACAACAGCGTCCTCAGCCTGTCCAACCGCTTGGATGGCGGGAGACCGAGCTACAAACGCCCCTCCTACAAGTGGGCGGTGGGCGGTTGGGAGGCGTGTTCCGTCACCTGCGGCGATGGCCTGCAGAAGCGCTCGGTGGCTTGTCGCGACTCCTACGGCCAGCCGGCCGCCGAGTGTGACGTGGCGCAGCGCCCCGCGGACGTCCGGCTGTGCGGGGAGCCCTGCCCGGCCTGGGAAGCTGGACCGTGGTCTCCTTGCTCCAAGAGCTGCGGTCGGGGTTTCAAGAGACGGGCGTTGAAGTGCTTGGTCCCGACTGGGCGCCTGCTGCCCCGGGAGAGTTGCAATTTTCGGAGGAAGCCGCAGGAGCTGGATTTCTGCACCTTGAGGCCGTGCTGAGCAGGTCAAGGGGTGTCTGCAAGGAAGGGCGTGGTGTTCCTATGGCTGGGTGCAGCCAAGCAGCCGCCAGAGGTTGGGAGTGGGGGAGATGTCCACAGCACATAGCAAAAGGGGAAAAATAAGAGAAAACAGGAATGAAAAGGGACCTGGGTGTGGGGAGAACTCCGTGCACCTGGGAGAGAGGGCTTTTACCAACCAGGTCGCTTGGAGACAGAGCGGGAATGAACATCTACCTCGAAGCCACTGAACGACACGGAAACCACCGGTGGAGGCTGGGAGCTGGGGGGACAGATGGGGACGAGGAGGATCACCACTGCCTGTGATGGAGCTGTGGTACAGGCAGGGAGATGCCCCTAAATTGCACAGATGAAGCCTCCCCCCACCTTCCCAGGGCCAACCCTACCTCCCTTCTCCATGGACTCCCCCAACACTCCTGCTAAACAGGACCAAAAAGATTTACCAATGCAACGACCACCGGTGCGATGAGGCACTGGGACTGATGCCTCCAGGGCTTGCTGGTGGTGACTTGGTTGTCCCAGCAGCATCCCCGGGTCAGGCTGGAAGGCGGTGGCTTTATTTTCATTCTCTCCTCACGTTTATGACCTGACCAGTGTAAATTTTATGGTGCTTAACTCTGTATTTTTTTAACCTCCTTCCTCCCCTCCTGATGGATGTAAACCTTGCATAGCAGGGCTGGTGTTATTCCCAGGGGATCTCGCCTGCCTGAGGTTTCCTATGGTGCTTTGGGATGGGGCTGTGCGAACATCCGGATGCTCCTTTACGCCCTGGTCCACCTGAAGCTTTTCAGGGCTAAAAGGGATCACTGTGGACCTGAGGTTTGAGCTGTCATTTCAAAAAAGCAACAAGCAACTGTGCTGTAGTTCCACAGGGTCAGACGCAGCCCCCCTCAGTCACTGATACTTCACTCTGCTCTGGAAATGGTGCTCAATGCTTAATGGGACCAGTATGTCATGCCCAGACATCCCATAGCCTCCAACCTTTAACCAGGTTGGGCTGCTTTTCCTCTGTGTAAAGCCTCCCTGAGATATCCCGAGCTCTGTCAGAGCTGGGGTGACTTCCCTGGCATCACTTTTGAGCTGAGGGAGGGGGAGATTAATTTGGGTCTTTGGCTTTCCTGGGGAACAGGGGGCTCATCAGGGTTCAGGCATGCAGGGAAAGAGGGGCTGTTGAACCTCTTGCTGCTGCAAAGCATCTACAACCAGTTTCCCCCTCCAGTTATTCTGGGGTTACTCTGCACCTCTGATGGTTTTGTAGCCTCATGCCCGTTGTGGTCAGGGGCTGTTTTACCTCTCCCAAACCCCACTGAACCCATATTGAGGTCTGTTTTTCAGATCAAATCATCAGGCACCACCGAATTTTTTGCTTTGTCACTGCTGGAGGTGCCTCTTAATCAACGAGCTGTGACTGTGAGCAGGCCGAAGCTTCTGGGTCAAGCTGTGCAGTTACTGGGATGAGCAGAAAGGTATTTTAGGAGTGAGACACAGATTTTGGGTAGGCAGAAGATGCCATCTCAGCAAGAAGAGGCTTGGAGCCTGCCTTGCTTGTTCCATCCCTTAGAGGTACAACATGGGAACTCCGTTGCCCCTTGGGTGGCTCCAGAAGGTGTCTGGCTGTGGGCAAGGTGAGAGTGACACGGAACGGGACAGGTGGCCTGAGGGCTCCCTTGTGGGGTCTTCCCAGCAGCTCGCAAACTCCTGGTGGCAACGTTTGTGGGCTCGTCCTCCCTGGATTGATGTAAAGCCTTTTTCAACACAATAATATTTGAGGTCTCCATGCTGCTCCACAGAGCCAGGAGCAGATGTTGTGGTTGCTCTGCACAGCAGGGAACGGGAGTTAATGTTCTTAGGAAATCCCTTCCAGGTCTCCATTCCCATGAACGTGCCATCCATTTTCTGAGGGTTTTCCTGCATATCTGAGCCCGCTGCGCTTTCCTCTGGGGACAGAGCTCTGAGGGGCTGCCCTTTAGAGCCTTGCCATCCCACAGCTGGTTCCTAAGCCACCAAGAAATTGTCAGCCTCATTCCTGAGGAGGGGAGGGATTCCTCGTGTGTGGTTCTTCTGCTGAGGGTGCGGCGGAAGGACGGCGATGCCGATGGTACTGGCTGCTTTGTGTATACCATGTATACTGAACCTCGATCTCTGCTGTTTGTGCGTCGTAGCAAACCTGAAATAAATCTGTATTTAAAGTTACACCTGCCTCCTGGGGGGACACGGCCCTGCAAATGTTTTGTTGGTGGCTGCAGGGCATTCCTTGTCCCCTTCATAGTGTCAGCTCATTAACTAAAGAACAAAAGCATCGCCTTTAAAAGCCCAGCAGGTTTATTCTGACTTGGTTCTGGATTGGTTATTGGTAAAAAAGGAACCTCAGCTGCAGGAGCCCAGTGGTGAATCAGCCCCCGTGGGCCCCAGGGGAACTGGGGATGTTGAATGGAAGAGGCTGGTTTTCCTCAGGCTTGAGCAGGATGTTCGTTGGTCAGGGTAACGGGAATACAGAGTTAAAAGGATTGATGTAAGCTGGAACAGCGCTCTCACATCCTGGAACAAACCTGCGCGAGTGTTCCTCCTGAAGTTCTCAGCACACCCTCCCCGGGTCAGAGCTCTCTTTCTTCCCTGTTGCACCGGGGCCAGCGGTGAGGTAAAGCCCTTCCTTCTCCTGGGATGCGTCAGCTCAGGGATCCTGATGTGCCTGATGTCACCCCTCCAGCTCTCAGCAGATTGCCTGAGATTTTATTTCCCCCCTGAAAGTGCAATTTATTTCCCCGTTATGTTCTAACGATTTGGCAGATTTCATGTGTTTTATTGGGGGGGAAACCTCAGTTTGCTTTTCATCATCAAAGAATCCCAGAATGGTTTGTTTTGGAAGGGACCCTGAAGATCATCTCATTCCATCCCCTTCTGCCGTGGGCAGGGACACCTTCCTCTATCCCAGGCTGCTCCAAGCCCTGTCCAACCTGGCCGCAGACACTTCCAGGGATGGAGCAGCCACAACTGCTCTGTGCTGGGGTCTCACCACCCTCACAGGGGTGTGAGAATTTCTCCCTGATGTTCAGTCATGAAGAAACAGACACAACAGAACCTTCCCCCTCAGCAGCTCCTACAGGGATGTAAGGGTTTATTACCTGTACCTCCCCTCACAATGAAGTTCACTTTCACCTCGAATACATCCCACACTGCAAAGGCACCAGCTGCAAATGACTTTATTGGGAACAGGGAGGGAGATTCCCACCCGGTGTAGCCGTAGCTTTTGCCTCAAGTGTCTGTTCAGGAGCAGAAAATCCAGTTAAAACTGTCACCTTTCTCCCCACACTTTTAACCAAATGCCCCTAAAAATCACCCAGGGAGACAAAAACCCCACACAATCCCCAAGTGCTGACCTGGTGAGGAGGAAACAAACCCAGCCCTGATGCCAGAAATGCCCTCTGGAAGGGAAGGGGGTGTTGAGGCAGGGACAGCTGGTGATGGCCTCGAGGGGCAGCAGGGGGGTGGCACAGGGGATGTCCTGCATCCAGACCAAGCCTCAGGCCCCAGGAACAGGCTCCTGGTGCAGGAGCAGTGGCAGGGAGCTCCCTGTGCTCTGGCCGAGCAGAGGGGGTGGCTTTTCCCAGTGCCACGAGATGCTGCCGTCGGTGCTTCCCGGATTCCTCATTTTCCAGCACTAAAAGGTTTTACTGCTTTTCCCCTCCACTGCGAATTTGTCGTCTCTGGATTCTCGAGTACCTAACAAAGGACTGAACTGGCTGCTTTTCCCTTCAGGGGACACTGATGTGCCTTCACCTGCAGGGAAGTGAAGGTGGAGGATGGTCTGGCGGAGCAACAGGCACGAGGCTCATCCCCTCAGGCCAAGGAATCATGCCCAGGAATCCCCATTTTGGTCCAAATCCATCCCTGCCTGAGCTGGAGGGCTGAAGACGGCTTGGGCAGAGCACACCAAATGTTTTTAGGAAGCTAAAACTCAGTCCTGCCTCTGGGACCGCCTGCAAATCTGCTTGTTTACATTGTGCTGAAACACAAGAAGCTTAAAAAAAAAATTAAAAAAAGAGTTTACCTGGAGTGTAGTGTCAGGGAGAGAAACCATGGAGGGTGAGGGAAATGCTCCTGCCTTATCTGGTCGCTCTGGTCCAGGGCTTTGGCGTGGCTGTGGATCAGCTCCCTTGGGTGCTGCCTTGCTATTTTTGTATCTCTATACACACACACACACGCATAAATATATATTATTGCCATTACTATTAATAATAATAATAATTGCTGGGCTTTGCCAGGAGGCAAAAGCAAAACCAGACGTATGTTGAACTAATGGACCTAATTGATAACACATGTCCTGCAGAAAACCTCTCCTGGGAGAAGAAATAAACTGGGAAGGGCTCTGCTGTGCCTGGGAAAACGGGAATGTTCACTCGGGCTTGGGGCTGTGACACAAAAATGCTGCTGTGGAGCCAGGATGTGAGACCCCAGCCTCTCTTTTCTTCATCAGCTCTCCCGGCACCGACCCCTCGGTAACGCGGCTCCGGCTGCTTCCTCCTGAGCCCGGCAGGGCAAAGCCTGCTCCTTGGGCAGAAAAGGCCTTCTCCCCACTCTGGCACCTCTGAGAATGATCCCAATCCCGGGTCAGGCGCTCCGAGAAAGCCTGGGCAGCTTTTCTGCTTGGGATGGATTCGAGGCCCAGCACGGCTGTGGGACCGGCTGGGGAGGGGTGCCAAGCCCCCAGCAATGCCGACCCCTGCAGCAGACTAAACTTCCCCTGATGTCCTCCCAGCCAGCAAACTGACACATTCCAACAAGCATTTCTGCTGCTTTGGGTGTATTTCTTTTTCCTTTTTTCTTTTTTTTTTTT